>BMAO01008425.1:55393-106732 GCA_019973975.1 Trichonephila clavata | reverse complement strand
TCACCTCTTGTAACTCTTGCTGACCTTCAATATTCATCTGTGCCATTCAAAAACTCGAATGCGTGACTTGCACTCCTGCCAAATACCTCCTTCAACAACTTAAACCATTCAATTTAATATATTTAAAACTTCAAGATAAATTTTTGATAGTTAGATTGCCTCTTGTCATGATCTTAGCACTTAGGAGTAATAATACCACGCTCTATTAAGGTATCCGACTACACTAAAATTGGGAATTTTGTCAAAAATTGACAAATTTTTTTAATGATTTTATTTTATACGCCATCTTATTAGCTTTATAAAAAATACCACGTTTATCATTTTCCGTTCACTAGAACAAAAACTACAAGTGATTTAGTAAAAGCAGATGCCATTACTTTAAGCGAGATGTCATACTATAAAAACGCGTTTTACTCGAAATATGTTTTTTTAAATACTTAAAAGGAGCCAGCGATTGCTCAAAAAGTTTTCAAAATAATTAACTGAAATTTTTTGGGAATATTCTGTATAATAGTAGAAGGGTGTTTTAACCTTCAGATTTATCAATCACTGTTTTATTACAAAATTTACAGTCCCTTATGTGAATATAATCACTGTTTTTTTTTAGGCAATTTCATATAATAACTGAGATAAAGTGCTATAGTTTTTGTAAAAAAGAAAATATCTCTTATCCTGAAGGTCATTTCAAAAATGAATAACATAGCAACACATTAGAATTAAAAAATTGAAAATTTGTTCATAAACTTTTGGTACAGATGGGCCGCGTTTATTCTATTTTTTATCAATTTTTACCTATTTTTTCCGATTTTAGTAATAAGAATTTCTTTTTCTCTTCTTAATTTAATTTCTTAAAATGTACTAAACAAATCTAAAAATAACAAAACAAATCTCTGTATCATCATTGTTTTTTAAAAATTTTGTCGCAACCAGTTAAAAATTAACTAGGCACACACGTGGAATAAGGATCATTTGCACCAGAAGTAACAAGGTCACTTATATCCCATCCTAATCCTTGCCAATAAGCTTAGGGCTGGACATGTACAGACCACTTTTTTTTTTGTTGCATCTTAAATGCAATTGAAGTTTGATGTGTTAAATAATGCAGTTTAGACAAGCATAAGTATTTGAATTTAAAATTAAAAATAAAACTGGTGAATGCGAATTTAACCAGAAAATATTTATATGGAAATTGGAAGAATTTAGATAAATTACAACATTTCATATTTATATTATGAAAAAAATCATTAAAAAAAAATAGCACACACGTGAATAAGGCATCATTTGCACCAGAAGAAACAAGGTCACTTATTCCCATCCCTAATCCTTGCCATAAGCTTAGGGGCTGCGACATGTACAGACCACTTTTTTTTTTGTTGCATCTTAAATGCAATTGAAGTTGAGTGTTAAATAATGCAGTTTAGACAAACATAAGTATTTGCATTTAAAATTAAAAATAAAACTTGGTGATGCGAATTTATAACCAGAAATATTTATATTGGAAATTGGAAGAATTTTGAGAATACGATTACAACATATGTTCATATCTTACCTATTCATGGAATTCTTTAAAATTTTAGAGGGTCGTGGTGTCCTAGAGGTTAGGGTCTCCAACTCGTAGCCGACGTGTCATGAGAGCGAGGCTTATTGCCAATGAAGACCAGCCTTGCAGAAGGGGCCGAGGTTCAATGTCCTCTCGTTGGTGTGAGGTTGCATTTAGTAGGAGGGTGCCTGCTCAGGTGTCGTTCGTGTCACCTGACCGAGGTTCTAATTTTCGAGGTCCGTCTCCTATATTTCTCATGTTGCTAAAAATGCGACATTGATAAAACATTTACTCTATTTTTTTTTAATTAACGCCGTAACTGGTTTGCCCATACGCCATAAGGGCTACTAAAAGCTGTCCACAACCGGTTTGACCGCACTCTGTTCTGTTACTGATATTTTCTTCTTTCTATCTGATTTGCAAATATTTTTTAATTCCTATAGTAAGATTATTAGTGCTAGAGTTTTTAAGAGATGTAGTTTATTCATGGTACTGAAATACTTCTCATTCGAGATTTTCTTTGTGGTGAAGGCAGGAATTAAGATTATTGGAAGTATTCGATAAAGAATGGGGATTGGCGAGGCAATGTGAAATTTTTTGCTAGAGAAGAAATTAAAATAGAAAGAAATAATCCAAAAAGCCGATTTATATCTGTCCCCTTTGTAATGTAAGACTTGGTGTTACACCAAGCTTCATAGTGTGTATATGGCTGTACATATGGGTGTACATATATATATATATGCTCACGTACACTCAAAGTCCTTAACCATTTGAAAAAAAGGTACGAACATGGAATTTTTTTTATTTATTAAGAATGAGAGAAATTTTTTAAGATACATAAACATTCTTTATAGTTCGCAGAGTGTACTTATAAAAAGCAAACATTGGGGGTTTTGTGCTCACAATTATTAAATAAGAAATAGTGTGAAAACTTTAAAATTGAAAATTAATATAAAATTCTTCTATTTTTTTTTTTTTTTTTTTTAGTATTATGCATAGTTATATGCAATTAAAAAACTTTGCATTTTATGGAACATTTTGAGCAAGAATTGACCGCTTAGGGTTAAGGTAACATACCGTATTATATGAGGTGCCTAAAATGTATCTAAGATATCATGAGATATTTTTTTTAATTATAAAAGGATCACTAAATGTCGCAACAGTTATATAAATCTATAATAACAGAATGATTTCAATATAAAATAGGCTTAAAAATCTAATATAAAAGCTTCAAGAATTTCACTCATTTTAATTTCATTCACTTAACGCAAGCGCACCTAATATGTAAACATATCTTTCCGATCCTTCAAACATTTAATATGTATAGAATTTCACTAGCTGGAAATGATAATTTTAAACTTATATTCTATCAAAATAAATAAGAAAACAGAAATGAATAATCACAATACATGTAAGTATTCGTCGAATAGGTTCGAATAGCATTTTATTAAAATAATGGAAGAAAGTTTGAAAGGAATTGTACAATATAAATAGAATCTTCTCCGAGAAATTCTGAGCAAATGTAATTGAAATCTTTTATAAGTCTTCCTTGATTCCTGGGAACGAAATTGCTTGCATTTGGACCAGAACATACAATGAACGACATATTGTTATCACTTATAAATGAAGGATTGTTCGTACTTGTTCCTGATCGAAAGTTTTCTTACGGCTTCAATTCCCTAGAGTTGTATTTACCTGTTTCGGTATTTTTTGTGTAGTTTCAAGTCATTGAACTCTTATTTGTTCTACTTGACAATAGTTTACGTAGAAAATATTATTTCAAATGTGTCATGAATATATTTTTATTACAGTTCTTTTAATGGATTAAAAGGTTATATAAATTATTATCTCGTTTTAATTTTGAAAGTTACTTTCTATATTTTTCGTATCGGAATTTTTATTCGGTGAGAAAGGATTCTAATAATATAGACGAGAAATATATGTTGTTTTAAACATTTTTTTAAATACCATAAAATATCAGGCATACAATACGCACCTATACCTTCAACCAAATTCTTTTCAATTTTTAGGTACATTCGCCGTATAATGCGCCCTCTCTTTCTTACGCAGAAACCTGACATGTACGTATGCAATACCCTTAAGTTTTGAAATCATTTGTTTCAATATATTATCCTAGACTTTTGAAAAAATAGTATATTTATAGAACTATTACTGTTTCAGTTCATAAGATATGTCATTTCTTTTTAATTAGCTATATTTAGGTTTAAACAGAAGTCTTAACTTGTTTATGCCCGTCTGATTTCTTAAAATTTTTTAAAGCTATCTTTTTTTTTACCCAGTGTACAACGTGAACCCTTAAATTTTAATGTTATGTTTTGTGTTAAAAGTGCCGGATTTTAGGGTCATAATAAATTATGTGAATTTTTATAAATACGTAGACGCACGAAGCAGTAAAAAAAGTTTACTATATATATATATATATATATATATATATATATATATATATATATATATATATATATATTACAATTATTTATCGAAAAATTTTCAACTAAATTAATAAAGCCTTTCTGAATTTTGCATCTAGTATCCTATTTAACTGTTTTGAAAAAGTTGCATTGTTGAAAGTATACATGTAATGAAAGATCATTAAGAGAAGAAAAAATTATATTGACTTCAATATTTGTTTCAATGGCTTATAATTTATGTCATAATCTATAAAATTTATAAAATAGAAATTGTAGATAAAACATTTTGCATAATATTAACCATAGTTTCTCAGTAAATATCAGGTATATTCATGTTTCCCTTGACAGTTGGTAAACTTAAAATTTTTCACTTTTTAAAGTCTTAATTTGACCTATGAATAATACTAAACGTTAAGAATAAATATATTTTTCATCAAATTTATCTTGTCTTATCAATTCCACTTCACTTGTTATTAAAATTTCATATTTATTTTATAAAAAAGCAAAATATACAAAAAAAGCCTTTTTTTTTTTGAATAATTTTGTATTTTCAAAGATAAGCTTATGTTTAACACAGAATTGTTAATGAGAATTAATTATTTGCGAAGTTTATCATGTTGTCAATGGAAAAATTTAACATGAAAAATAATTAAAATGCCCACTATGTTGAGTTCTATGGAAACAAAAGAAATGTTCATAAAAAAATTTCAGTCATTACAGGTATAAAGTTCTTATTTCGTTGTTATTTTCCGGAGATAATCTAGAAAGACAGGGAATTACTTAATCACATATTTCGGTCTGAAAAAAATGAAGCTATACATACACGGGTGGCCTTCCTTTAAGAACACTTTTTTAAATCTTTCTGTGCAACAAGTCATAAATGTTTTTAATGGAACCTCTTCTTGACATTCTCACCTTACATATCACTCATTTTCGTCGAAATAAAGAGAAATGACCTCATCTTCTTTGCAAATCCATAGAGAGAATCCCTTTCATATTGTTATTCCCCTACGAAGGTTTTTATTACTCAATGAATGAGAAACCGATCGTTGGGTTTGCTTAGGGTTACATTGAGTTACTTTTTCTTTTTTCGAATTGCTTTTTTTACCCACTTGGGTACACCTGCCACAATTTGGTAACAATTAGGTTACTTCATTTCATTTCTGATTAGGGAGGTATGGAACAATGATGTTCTGAAGTAATATTTATCGATTATTGCATAAGAGACTTCGTAATATCCTTACACTTTTTTGTAAATATATTTCTTCTGCCCCTTATCGTGTACATTTTTCTTCTCCTAAGAATCCGACTATGGATAAACCGTTAAATGCTGTAAATCTTCAAAAAATCTATCATGAATATATCTGTACATAATTTTTATGTAAGCCAGTTATTCTCCAACAGCGTAAAATAGAAGTCTGGAGATATATCTACATACTAAGTCAAACTGGGTCTAAAGACTCAAGTTTTTAAATGTGTTGCTCTTGCTCATGCATTTCTATGAGCTTCTCAATTATCAGCTCCTGTCTGTGGGAATCCATTAGTTCTTGAGAGTCATCACTATCCACTTTTAAATTCATTTGCCTGGTACGATCTTCAACTTCTTCAATCACATAAGCTATTTCATCAGGCTCTGACACTGATTCTGCCTGGGTTTTAGTGATGAAAAAAAGGACAGTTTTTTCTAGACACCGTTTAAAGGTTTTTGTGAAATTCCATTCCAAGATTCACCGATAATTCTCATTGCTTTTAAAAAAATTGAATAGTTTCCAAAAATCTTTATAGCTCGTTGTTTCGTCTCATAGCTTCATGCATATGTGCAAATGATTGCCTCGTATAATAAGCATATTTGGATGTTTTGATGACTCCCTGATTCATCGGTTAAAGCAAACTATAATTGCTTTGCATGGCAAAAATTGAGCTTTTACACGTGGGGAAAGTTAAGTTAAAGTTACAGGACGATGACCTATATATATATGTAATACGACGATATTCGTTGGAATGGATTCTTTAAACTGGTATTGAAGAAACATTCTTGAGGTTAATTAAATCGGTTTATTATACATCTTGAAAACATTTAAACAAGACAAGGACGACACACAGATGTACGTAATCACAACTAGACACACACACACACACACAATACACAAACACTGCAGCAGACTACATGATGACAAGAGACAAGAAGCGAAAAAGAGCGGCGTAACCGTGTGCTCCGAGTTCTTTTACTAGTGGTGAAGGTCGTACGAGACGCGCGCGAGCAATTAGATTAGGATGCGAAAGAACTAGGAAATGATTTAACGGGGGTACAGTTAAAGAGAGTTAGCAGAAGTCATTACATATATATATATATTGCGTTGTCGATTATAAGCATCCATTTCAATGGAATCTGATTAGATTGGCAATGACACTCCACATTTCGGGTAAGAAATGATAACCAAACAATTCCTCAAAAAGAAAAAAGGAGAAGAAAAAAACGATGAATAGATGAGATTTGAAAATCGCGTAACTCCGGGTTCGCGTAAATCGGGATAGTGTAAATTGAGGTATTACTGTATATTTAATTGTCTTTACGTGTGTGTGTGTGTCATGTTGTTGTACTTTAAATATAATATTTAGATATATTCTTTTAATGTTTCTTTTGGGGGAGGTGGCTTATACTTTTGAGGGTTCTGTGAGTCGACAAAATTTGAAGACCACTGCATTAGATAATTGTGGTTAATAAGACATCCTCCACCAGTAGTCCTCGTGTTACTTCTAATACTAAGTTAATTTAACCTTAACTAAGATATTATTTAGAAAATGATAAGTTTTCTCAAATTATGTTTGTTAACAATTGAAAACAAATATTCATCTGTGTGTGTAAGGGTTCATAGCTCTCAAGACCGGTAGTCTTCAACTTTTAGAACAACACGAACCACTAGTATAATTTGCCACTATATAGAGGACCACTGCATCTATATTGTCATTTAATGTGTTGTTGTTTTTTTACGTCTCTATTAACATTTCCATATCACACCGAAAAGGAACTTCTCGTAAAGCAAGAACAAACCGGCAACACCAAGTAATATCAACAAACTGAAGTGTTACTGCGCCAATTTACCATGGTTGCCAACTCTCACCTTCAAATGTCGCTTGATAAACCTGCAAAAGTAGCTAAAAAATCGCTAAACTCCGAAGGAGCCCCACTTAAAGTAGTGACTAAAATTGGGGGAAAAAGCATCTATGTTCCATAATATGTTGTGTTTCTCTTTATTTTTGAAACTGAGTCTTCTTTAAAATGTAAATAACATTCTAATTTTTGTTGTTGTTGTTGGTCACCAAAAATTGTTCACGGTCCGCCATTTGGTGGCCACTGCTTTGGACAATATGCCGAGTTTCCTTAATTTCAGCAGTTAAAGCATAAATATTTCTTAATTGCAAAAACATTTTTTCCAATTCCTACTATTAGCTCACTCTCTCCCTATATATATTTATTTGTTTTCAAATTTTCAATAATTTATAAAATACTTACTATTCATCCAATCAAATTCAAATAATCTTTTTCAAACTTGTAGTGGATAACATTTGATGTTAATGCAGTTTTTTCACAAATTAATTCATTAATTACCGGCTAATTAATTAAATTATTTAACGGTTTTTGACGCCAACTTAGATTCGTCTCCATAACTGTTAAAACAAGGACAAAAGTTGGCGTCGAAAACCGATTTTTCAGCCAAACTAGCTAAACCGGATGTGCATTGTTACAACAATGCTGTGGCAAATAATTCTCTTTTTCAATTCCTACTATTAGTTCACTCTTTCTCACTCTCTCTCTCTCTCTCTATATATATATATATATTGTTCAAATTTTCGATCGTTAATAAAATACTTTCTATTCATCCATTCAAAGTAGGAATTGACTTAAATTTTTTTTTATATTACCGGTTATTTATATTACCAATGAAATGCTTGAACTTTAATCTGTATTAATCATTTAAAACTTTTAATGATTTTATTAGGTTAAGAAATATTTCTCATGTGCAAATACGTAAAAAATACTTCATTTGTTTTGTATGAAATCACACACCGAAATTTTAAAACTGAAGTTTCACATTTCACTCAGTTACAAAATATATTTTTCTTACGACTGCTCTTTCAATTTTTATTATTTTTCAAAAATGAATAAGTATCTCTAACAATAAATTTTCTTTTGAAAAAGTGACTATGCAAAAAAAAAATGATAATAACATACGTAAAAAATGACCAGCAGAATATTTTCAACTCTAAACATTGTAGCTGAAATCTATTTGTAGTCCAAGAAAAGAATTCTTTACTCAATTTCCGCCCATCGGAAGTGTGTAGTGTACTCTGACATTTCGAACCATTTGTCTCAAAATGTCGCAAAAAAAGACGCGCAGGATTTGAAGCACCCACTCTAAATTCTTTGAAGTGAATCCCCTTGTTCTTTGTATTTAGTTTTCTGTTTGACCATTGATAAGCACTTGCATCCTCAACTCCAGTAGAAAGAAATTGAATAAAATGTTATGTTATAATTTATTCGTCGTATTTTTCTGTTAAGAAAAGAACGATTTCTGTTGCAGAATTCATCTTAACCGAGTGAATAAGTATTTCTTTGTTGTTTTAAAGGGATATATTATTTAAAAAGGCAAAAATTGTGTTGAATGCAGTACATTATTTCTCATAACATTCATCTTAAAAACATTTTTGCAACTAATAAATGAAACATCTTTTAAATATACGTTTTTCGTCACACAAAATAACAATATAAATTTTGTGGCTGTTATTTTTAAGGAATATTTTGTCCAAGGGAAAAACATTGCACAAAATTGAATAAAAAAGTTTTATACTTATAAAGATATTATTTGATGCTTGAGAATATTCACCAATGGCAACTGGTTAAAAATCTTCTTTCATAAAGGAAGTATAAAAAACATACGTGTATTAATTCATAAGGGAAGGAAGTCAAAAATAGAGAAAAATCGCTAAAATGTCTTTACTAAACATTGTTAATTCCATAGGAGAGATAAGAAAGATCATTTGGGTAATTGTCGTAAATCTCTCACATTTACCTGTTGAAGTTAGAATAATAAAGTACCGTTCGTTCAATGATATTACTCTTATTTATTGATCCAGATTCTGAATTATGTAAATTTGCGTGGGAGTAAAACAGCCAACGATTTCAATTAATTATATATTAACAAATTTATTAATGTTCAAGAAAGAACAAATAACGAAGAAATATCGCCGTACAAAGAAGTATTAAAAGATTCTTTACATTTCTCGTGATAAACAAATTTTACAAAGCAGCAGCTCTTTGGGACTCATTAGTAGGAACTCGGACAAAGTCATTCTGTCTTATCGCAGACAAAGTTGATTCCAGTGACTTCTCGAAGTTTTCTTGGTAAAATAATTTTTTTACCAATTTTGCCGCCAAAGGGCGATAAAGTCCCCAATCTGGTAACGTTGCTCCCATCTTCTTGAGTTGTCATGATCTTATTCAAATTAATGCTGGGAAGAGTACTTTTCCTATAGAACACTTTTTCCCTACAAGCAGTTTATCATCACAGGGTTGCAACGCATTGGTGTGTTTCTATTGCAAAATTTATGGTATTAGTAAGAGTGTTCAAGTAATATCCTATTACAAAGAAACAATATCCTATGTAATTACTTACGAGGGCAATTCTGAAACTAACCGCCGTTTGGGCGTGGCGATTCGGAGCGCCCTCAATCGAAAGCACGAGCAATATCTGATTCAGTAAGCTTCCAGTTGGCGAATGAGAGTATCGTAGGCCCAAGAGTTTGCTAGTTATAACGTGACAAAATGTGTGCCTCCATAGAAAATCCCGCGAAATGTGAGGTGCGAAAAGTGATAACATTTCTTTGGGCCAGAAAAAAATTGTCAGCAGCGGATATCCATCGTGAATTGTGTGCCTGATACGGGCCAAACATTATGAGTGAAGGTGTAGAGAGAGTGCGTCAATGGATACGCTTTTTAAAGGACGGAAGAACCAATATCCATGAGGAATGGCGAAGTGGAACGCTGTCTGTAGTGAGAGCTGATCTCATCCGATTACCACTGAAATGAAGAAGTGGCTTGGGGGACAGCATTTCGCTGACGATGAGGAACTTAAAATCGCTGTGTCACATTGGTTTAAATCACAGGCGGTCGCTTTTTATACAGAAGGAATTGGTAAACTGGTAATACAGGTACGACAAGTGCTTGAATAATGGGGGACACTATGTTGAAAAATAAATGAGAGCTGTACCTTTGATATGTAAATAAATTTCCTCCTCTCTCCTCGTTTGTTTTTTACAGAGATTCGTAAGTTACTTTCCGAATTGCCCTCGTATATCCGACTTTTATTTATGTGAAAGATTGAAGAATTCGACGTTTGGGTTTAAATTTGTATTCTATTAAGAGGTGGTGCTAATATAAATGAAATGATATATATTATGATTGTGTGAAGATCAACTTACAGTTTTTATTCAATACAAAACATTCCTCCATTTCATCCCCGACTGAGACTTATTAAGCGCGATACTCGTCTAAATAAAATTTATTTTCCTAATGGTATTAATTCCGGATTACACAACACTAAAACAGACTTAAAACACATAAGAATATGGAGAGAAAAAAACATTAACAAGATAGCATCTTTTTTTCACAAAATTTGAATATATTGCTAACACAATGTCATCAAGACATATACACTTCCTCCTTTATCATGAACAATCTGTAATATGAAATACATTAGTATATAAATCGAATAACATTAGTAACAGTAGCGACCCCGTGTGGAAAGCTCGCTCGTTACAATTTGAATAGTTGTTGACAGTATCTGTTTCTCTGTATCACATCAGCATTAGCGTAATGATGCAGTAATGATGGCCACTTTGTCTTACAATTGTTGAAGTTGCACTTAATGATATTCCATGAGTTCTGTGAAGTAAATCTCTCCCAACATGCATTGGACCAATGCATCTGTGCATTAGCTCTGCGTCGTGAGCATGTGCATTATCACGTTGATGATGGGAATTATCTTCTTCTAAACTCTTATCATAAAGAGGGGGCATTAAATTGGATAATGTCTTTATTGCTTTCGAAATCAAGAAGATTCGTATGGAAGAATTTAACGAATCATAAATGAGGGGGAAAAAACTTGATTCTCATGCGACGGAGTAAACAAATTCTTAATGCAAAATACCATTACTTTAAGGTATATCCGAGTACAATCTGAACCGTAATGAAAAACCGTAGATAAAGCGTTTAAGGTATTCGACTACATGCGATAACTTTTTTTTTAAAAAAAAGAATGGAGGTATGGGGATTTTTTGTGGTTTTTAAGATTTGTTTAGTACATTTTAAGAAAAATATTCTAAAATTAACAAGAGAAAAAGAAATTATTAATACTCAAATAATGGGGAAAAATTGGTAAAAATTGACAAAAAATAACATATATGTGGCCAATTCTGTACCAAACTTTTATAAACAAATTTAAAAAATTTCAATTCTGATGTGTTGCTATATTATTCACTTTTGAAATGATCACCAGGATAAAAAATATTTTAATTTTTACAAAACCTAGAGCACTTTATCTTAGTTATTATATGAAATGGCTTAAAAAAACAGTGATTTTATTCACATAAGAAACTAAATTTTGTTATAAAACAGTGATTGATAAATCTGAAAGTTAAAACACTTCTACTATTGTACAGAATATACGCAAAAAATTTCAGATAATTGCTTTTGAAACTTTTTGAGCAATCACTGTCCCCATTTGATCATTTTCGAAAATATACATTTCGAGTAAAACGCATTTTGAAGTATGACATCTTGCTTAAAGTAATGGTATCTGCTTTTACTAAAACACTTGTGGTTTTTTTTTTTAGTGAACGGAAAATAATAAACTTGGTATTTTTAAAAAGCTAATAAGATGACCTATAAAATAAAATCATAAAAATAATTTGTCAATTTATGGAAAATTCACAATTTTAGGGTAGTAGGATACCTTAAATGAATGCTATTTTTGATATTTAGTGTCACCTAAATTAGAATATACAGATAAAATTGTTTCAAGAGTATTATTCCTAGAAAAAATTATTTAAATGTGCAAATTTTTTGTGTGTTAAAAATGAAGAAAGAACGAAATATCTGTATAATAAAAATAGTTTGCCTAAATATAGCTAGACTTCTGAACACGCCTGCTCTAAAATTTTTGAAGTATATAATTTAGAAAAGAATTTATTCATATTTTAAAATATTAGAGTAGAGAAATTAAACAAATAACACTCGTTTTTTTAATTGATCGTAACTCTGAAAATAAGGTAATTTTCTTCAAAAATCCTAGTGCAGGCTGTGTACAGAAGTCTTTGCTATATATAGGCAAAATATTATTCAAAAAAAGAATGTTTTAAAAATTATATCATTCCTTCTTCCTTTTTTGTCAAAAAATTACGTTTAAATTATTTCCTCTTGGAATAATATTTTTAAAACATATTCTAATTCAAGTGACACTAAATTTCAATAAAATATTATTAATTTATACGTTTTTACAAAATCATGGTTTCAAACATGGTCGGATACCATAAAATACCTTTCTTAAAACAATAACTGTATAAAAAAAAATGTTGGTTTTCAAATTTAGTGGCTAGTAATAGATAAAAAGTAGAGTGAAGAAGCTTGAATACACATTACACAATATTGATTGTACGTGTTGCTTCTATTCACTATGCATAATACCACCAATTCAATTTGAAACAAAAAAAAATTAACACTATACAAAACAAGGTGACAGATCATTCTAACAATTCTAAGTGCTTGTTTATACAGTTTAATGCCTCTTTTTAAATTACTGAATACACTCTCATACATAGAAATAGTTCATACTTCCCATTCAATGATTTTAAGTAGATATTTGATGCATGGCTTGGCTAATATATTTCTGAATGACATCTTAATGATGGTACAATACAGTAGAATCTTGACACAAACGCAATATCTGAGTGGCAGCATGCAAGATTCAATCAGATGATTGTGCAGAATAATGAAGAACAGTTTTGCTTTGAATGTAACTGGATTTCTGATTCTTCAAAGATTAGGGTGTCAAAAATTGAAAAATGAGTCTTCACTTGTGTCATTTTTATCATTTGATTTCATTATGTATACATAAATATGTTGCTTGTAGCTTCACTGCGATTGTTTTTGATGCAGCGTTATTAAATATTATTTGAACTAGCTGAGGTATGAAGAATTCTAACACTTGCGCAATTCGAGTTTTTTTTCTTCTAGTGCCTTGACTTCGGTGCTGGTAAATTAAATTTCATTAAGTTGTATAAAAATATGTTACGCTAGTCTTTAATTCTCTTTTAATTGTGTAAAAATTGAATTTCATTTTTGAAAATGCAATACGGATTTTATTGTAATAATTGGATTTTGGGTAGTCATCAGTCGTAGTTGCGATTTTAATGTTCGGCAAGATTTAAATCAAACTTAGGATTCTAATTTTAGTGCAACCATAAATCATATCGAGGGATAACGAAGGAAGGCTGTTGTGCACACAATAACTCAAAAACTCCATTTTTAATTCTTCAACTACAATGTTATTAAAATTTAGTTTGTTTGAATTTAATGCTTACACTAGAACAACACGAGAACTATTAACTCTGTAGAATCTCAATAACTAAGAACAGATGATATTTGACTGTTTTATGGTATCACACATCTTCTAATTTCCACAGCATGTGTGTAATACAGCGTTTTTCAAACTGTGGGGCGTGATCATTGTACGAGGGAGGAGGGATGCGAGTATATTGAAAGGTCGAAAGCAAAAGATTACTTAAATTATTATTCTACTGAAAGTAAATAAAAAAATGCATTCTGACATAATAAAAAATCAAACATTTACACTGATGTAATACATTTATAAATATACTGCACAAGTTTTTATAATTAATTTAACTATACTAAGATAAGATTAAGTTTAATAATTACCAGTGACGCTTGTCATATATAAAATTATATACAAAAATTAACACTTGATAATTTGCACGTTTTATAAATAATCCCTTAACTGGCGATTAAAAGTTACGCGATTTGCTAATTAATGCCTCCGTTCTCCACGAATGCGCGCGTATGTGATGTATTGCGAGGGAGGAGGAAGAAAAGGAATAAATAAGGAAATCTTCTGATATAAGTAAATCCTTTGCAAACACCGTCAAGGTCCTGTTTTTGTATTCAAAAGCATTCGGAATAGTTTTATGGATAGCAATGCACAGAAAAAGACATACTTCGCAAAGACGTATATATACGTCCGGAGCATTTAACGCACCAGTTGAGCGTGACGCATATACACTCATGTCCATAAATTAAGGATAATGAAGTTCAGGCAAAGAAAGAGACAGAAGCAAAACAAATTTGACTTATTTGTAAAGTCTATTTATTAAACAAAAGGTAAAGAGCAAAAAAGATGCTATATGTTTGACATAATTAATAAAAATTGCGATTTTTACTCCCTGGAGCAAATTTTAAAAAATAACCTATTTACAAAAAAAACAGTATAACATGGTTAGTATGATGGTTAATACGGAGTATGTCTCCCGGACGATGCAATACAGGCCTTACAACGCCTACGCATGCTGAGTATCAAATTATCAATCTGATCTTGGGGAATATTACACCACTCATCAAGCAATGCACTCCGAAGTTCCGGTAGACAGGTGGGAGGGGGTTGACGGATTGCAATTCGTCGGCCAAGCATATCCCACACATGCTCTATTGGATTCAAGTTCGGTGAGTATGCTGGCCAATCCATACGGGTGATATCCTCCGATTGAAGGCATTCGTCTACAATGTTTGCACGGTGAGGACGGGCGTTGTCATCCATAAACAGAAATTCAGCACCCATGGCGCCCCGAAACAAACGTACATGTTGTTCCAGAATGACATCCCGATAGATGTGGCCTGTCATCGTTACACTCTGAACATGCAGGTCAGTTCTGGAACCAAGAATAATTCCTCCCCAAACGAGCCATCCTGCACCACCGTAACGGTGTCGTTCAATGGTGTTCTCTTGGTGGTAACGTGTACCTGGCGCTCTCTATATGAAAGTCCGGCGAGAATCAGACTGCAAACTAAACCTGGACTCGTCGGAAAACATCACACAAGACCACTGTTGCGTTGTTCACAATGCATGCTCTCTACTCCAGGTTAATCGCAGGCGACAGTGAGTTGCGGTAAGGGGAACACATCTGACAGGCCTACGAGCATATAGACCAATGTGCCCTAAGCGTCTGTACACGGTCTGCCTTGAAACTGTCGTACCGGTAGCTGAAGAGAGCTGACGAGATAGGTCTGATGCTGTGCTCCGTCTGTTTCTTTTGGCAGTAACTGCCAAATATAGGTCCTCATTCAGCGTTGTAACTCGGGCGTGACCTGTGCTGTAACATCTACTCACATTATCATCATCTTGGAATCGTTGTCAAAGCGTGGAGGTGACACTCTGGGCTATTCCAAGTTCCTCGGATACTTCCAGCTGGAAACGTCCACATTCCAGTCGTCCGATAATTCTACCGCTTAAAAAATCATCCAAATGCTTCCTTTGTGCCATAACTATGCGGTTATTGCACTGAGAGGCTTTTAAAGCGCTTGTGAACAATTTTACTTCTTTGCCACCATTCCTTATATACCCCTATCTTACACTCTCGTCATTGTGACGCACTTTCCGCGCCATCTGGTGGTTTCCTGTAATTTGCATATTCTTCTTCAAGATGTGTGTGATAATTCTACAGGTGAAATTTTTATTTTAGAGTTCAATTTCTGTGTGATTATGAATTATCCTTAATTTATGGACATGAGTGTATATGTCGGTGGCCTTTAAGAGGTTAAAGTTGTATTGTAGCTTTAGCGTCAAAGTATAATATTATTGAATTCAATGCATTGTTATTTCAATGAGGGGGGGGGGTGCAATGAAAATTATGATTGAATATTGGATCACAATTATTGAAAGTTTGAGAAGCAATGAATTAGAGAAAAAAATAACCATTTAGTATATTTTCAGTACTTTGTATCAAATTAATCTCACTCCACCCCAACCTCTCAACTCTTTAAATCTCCTTAGATCTAAATAACATACTCCTTTTACAAATATAACAATAGAATGTAATCACACAGATTTGGTTAATCTCCCAACGACTATGAAATAGTACATCTGAAAGACATAAGAAGCTTAACATTCTAAAAGGCTTCCGATTCAAGTCTTTGAAGAAGACGCCGTTCGCAAATTTGTTTCTGTTTAATTAATGGGACTCTACATATATCCAATACTGAGATCTAGTTGTTCATAATAGGCTTTTTAAATCCCCCGTGTTATTAAATTGAAATACATTTATATTAATAAATCATTTAACTACCGATGTTTACTTATAAGGACTTTATTAACTTTTCTTACTTAAAAATTAATACTTCTGCTTATTAGTCACCTTGTATTTAGCATAATGCTAGTTCGTTGGGATACATCAACGCATTCAAATCGAGACTATTATACGAGAATACAATAAAGTTCATCTAAAAATAAGAAAAACTTTTGTGTTTTTACTTTGTTTCTTATATATTTTTTAGTTTTAAGAATTTTTATAATTGGATTTTAATAAGTACAAGCATAAATGAATGTTACGGGAGAAAAAAATTAGCGGCTAATTAAAATATGTTTTTTAATTATTATTTTGTTGAGTTTGCTGTATAGAATAATCCAATAAGTATAATAAACATAATTTGGAAAAGAAATTCTATGGGATTAAAATAATGTTCACCAGCTCAAAATAACGCCAACTCGCGACCGCCGTTGATAAAGTAGTTGCGCATTCGAGCCCTGATGTAAAAAGAAATTATAGTTTAAGAAAAACTAAAAAATACCCTTTTATAGTTAATCGAACTAAGTTGTAATTTAATTTTTTAGTCGGGGGGGGGGGGAGGCGCCAAATCTAGAAATGGGATCTGAAATTAGGCGCCAAATGCGGGATGGGATCTGAAAATAGGAAAACGTAAATCTTGATGATCCTGATCAGGACAATGAAACAAAATTATTGAATTGCCATCGGTCCTGGACAAGTGAGCAAAATTTCGAGTTAATCTGACCTTTTAAAGTGGGTAAAAATTCAGTTCAAAGATTCCATTACATACAAGTGAAGCTTATAAAAAAGGTTGTTAAAAACCCAACGTGTAAAGCAGCCCTTCTCAACCTACGGGCCGCATGTGGCCCGGTCCCGGCCCATTACATTAACAAATTAAATTATTTAAGAACAATGCATTAAAAATTCTGTGAAAAATTCTACCAATCATATATGTCAAATTTTGCTACCGATGTCGTGCTGGTATGAATTGCAAGATAACTTTTTCCTTTTTGTAATTATAACGTCTGTTATTAGTGATAACAAATAACAGTAAAGTAGCAACTATTTTATGGGCTACTCTAATTTTTAATTAACCCTCACTTTTTCCAAGCAAAAAATATCTCTAAAGAATATGTGTTGTTTCGAGACAATTGGGATCTTGACTATTTCGTAGAGAAAAACAAACATGGATCAACAACTTGCTTGGTTTGCCGTAAAAATGTTATATTTTAAAAAATATAATTTTGGGGGGAATTCTCTTTCTAGACGAGATAAAGTGGCTTTGCAACAGCAAAAAAATATTTGGGGAGGGATCGGGATCACAATGATGAGGAAAAAAATCGAAATTACCTCTTAATTGGTTAAACAATGCATAAAACCTATTTTTTATTAGTTGATATATAGTTTTAAAATAAAATTCAAAATTATAATTTTAATATTTAGATCAATTTTACGCATTTTAAATGTCCTTAATCTTATAGAGCTCCCTCCCTTCTTTAATCCTCATGTTGCGGCCCGCTTGAAATAGTTTTTGCATGTATGTGACTTGGAGGGGGGGAAGTTGAATACCCCTGCGCGTTAAACCTGCTAAGATATAAAGTTTTGTTTAGTATGATGTAGAAGTTAGATGGGCCTGCCATGCAAAACTGGGATTCAAATTTACAAAGTGTGTCTTGACAATAGCTTTCGTTCTTATTCCAATAGTAACGTTAATAAATAATCAAATCAAAGCTCGAAATAGTGGATAAATTGTTTACCTTAATACAGTCACTGATCGGTTATTAATTACATCAAATCAAAGTTATCGACAAATTTAGCGATAGCGGAAACCTTTTTTTTTTTTTTTTTTTTTGCATGATGGAGCTATAATATGAGAGACAGCATTTGGCGACATTTTTTGAATTGGCGATGTCTTTTCATTTGGCGAAATTAGTTGGCGTTATCATGCGTATGTACAACGCTATAATACGTAAGTTGATGCCAACTATTTTGATATATTTCTAGCATAACATTAATTTTATTTACTGTAAGAGCCTTGAAAGAACCAAAACATAAATTATCTCTTCCAAAATCAAATTTTGATTTTTTTTAAAATAAATTTCCCAACTTTTCTTATAATTATATCATTTTTCACCAATATCCTATTAAAAATTTACCATCAACTACCATACATAATTGATCTGCCATTACGATTCCTCTGCTCACAGAACCAATAAATTTAAAATTCCATTAAAACTTACAAACTGAAACCATACCTAAAACTGGAGTGCAACTCAATAACAATTTAACATTAAACCAGATAATGATCTCTACTCTGGGAAACTCTTCACATCAACGATTCTTATGAGTATCTTTTCCTTGAGTACGCAAGACGGTGTTTCCTTAGTTACGTCAATCCAAGTACATTTTATGCTTGAAATATTCTCCCACTCTACGGCGCACCGATTAGCATGAAATGTTCTCTTTCCATCGTTTTATAGAGATTACGTATTTTCTAGGGATCAATCTGTTTGTTCCAGATCACTTTGGAGGGGTTGAGAAATGAGAATTATTCATGGGAAGATGACGGAAAATCGTCCATCATTTCGCAGCTTAGAAGCTTTGTGCGAAAAGTGATAACTAAGTTTCACTTTTCCTCACTTAGCTTTAAAATGCGGATTAAAGTTTGTTGTGTCTCTTGCAACATTCTGTGTCTTGAAATTTGGGTGTCACACGAAAGTATCGAATGAGCACTTAAAATACAGTAAAATACGTTTGACGCGAAAACGCTTAAAACGAAATATTGGTTAACATGAAATAATACCACTGTGCGGAAAAAATACTAAGTATTTTCATAATTTTTTCCTTTTAACACGAAACGAAAATCGCTTAACACGAAAAGATTTTACGTCTAGGAATTGAAACTTTCTTTATTATTGTCCTACCCTACTCTCTGTATCATCGGAAGAATTCGTTGCAGTATTTAACGATAATGTTCGTACACGAAATAATACAACTGTGCCGACAAACTACTATGTATTTTTATGATTTTTTTCTCTTAACACGAAACTAAAATAGCGAAACACGGAAAATATTTCATTTCTAGAAATTGAAAGTTTCTTTATTATTGTAGTACCTACTCTCTCTCTCTCTCTCTGTATCATCGGAAGAATTCGTTGCAGTAGTTAACGATAATGTTCGTACACACAAATATTGTTAACACAAATAATAACTGTGCGACAAACTATGTATTTCATAAATTTTTTCTTTAACACGAAACGAAAATCGCGAACACTGAAAAATTTCATTTCTAGAATTGAAAGTTTCTTTATTATTGTACTACCCTACTGTATCATCGGAAGAATTCGTTGCAGTAGTTAATGATAATGTTCGTACACGAAATATTGATTTACACAAAATAATACAACTGTGCCGACAAACTAAAATGTATTTTCATTAATTTTTTCTCTTAACACGAAACGAAAATCGCGAAACACTGAAAATATTTCATTTCTAAAATTGAAAGTTTCTTTATTATTGTACTCCCTACTGTATCATCAGAAGAATTCGTTGCAGTAGTTATGATAATGTTCTAACGAAATATTGTAACACGAAATATTAACTGTGCGAAAACTAAATGTATTTCATAAATTTTTTCTTACACGAAACGAAATCGCGAAACACTGAAAATATTTCATTTCTAGAAATTGAAAGTTTCTTTATTATTGTACTCCCTACTGTATCATCAGAAAATTCGTTCAGTAGTTAATGATAATGTTCGTACACGAAATATTGTTAACACGAAATAATTTAACTGTGCGACAAACTAAAATGTATTCATAAATTTTTTCTCTTAACACGAAACGAAAATCGGAAACACTGAAAATATTTCATCTAAAATTGAAAGTTTCTTATATTTACTCCTACTGTATATCAGAAGAATTCTTGCAGTAGTTAATGATAATTTCGTACACGAAATATTTTAACACGAAATAATTTAACTGTGCCAACAAACTAAAATGTATTTTCATAAATTTTTTCTCTTAACACGAAACGAAAATCGCGAAACACGGAAAATATTTCATTTCTAGAAATTGAAAGTTTCTTTATTATTGTACTACCCTACTGTATCATCGGAAGAATTCGTTGCAGTAGTTAATGATAATGTTCGTACAGCCCCAATTATGGCAGACAAAGACATTTTGGAGTTTGTTCAAAGCTCAAAAAATATCATTGTCACAGATTCCGACGGCGAATATAAAATGAATAATACAGCTCCTGTTCCCACTTCATCCGAAATAAGGTATTTGCATCATGTAAAGTATTTTTTTGCAGTTGCTTAGACGTACATTTCAATGGTGAAATTAATAACAAGTAGGACGACATCAAACAATTTGCTTACAATTTGTGATGCTATACAAATAATATAAAAAAATTAAGTCAATTCCTACTTTGATGGCGCCATCTTCACGTCGATGTGATGTGGAAATTTCCAGAAGTAGGTACCACACAGCTAAGGTGACCACGCAGTTCCTTGACCGTAGTTTAAAACTATGTTTGTTGTCATTAACCCTCTTGATGCTTCCAGCGCGATGATTGTTAATCAAATAAACGATATTGTTTGACAATCTTAATTACTCGTCGAGAATATTAAATTTGTATATTTTTCGAAAGTATTTAAGTTAGGTGCGTGTGGAGATTCTTTAAGGCTGTTTTTTAAATAATATTATATAATATAGCCTAAAAATACTTTTTTAAACGAAATCGTACACATTTTTCATTATCTCGGGTATCAATAACTTTTGTTAATAATACGAGTATAATTACAAATTAAGCACCTTGGTGAGATTTATGTCATTTAAGCAAAACATGGAATATCCTCTTTATTTAAATAATAAATTAAAACTAAAATAATTATTGTATTACAAATACATTAAGCAGAATTGTATCATCGAATATTAGAGGATGGTATACAGAAAATGCCATTTTCTTCTGTTGTCAAAAAAGTATGTCATCCACCATAAATGAAATCAATCATTTGTTCTTATCTAGGATTTCTACATAGTTTACTTGGATATTATCCTATTTGTTTTGCAACCCCTAGATAAGATCGTAGCTGTAGCTGGTAATACCTACACTTCAAACCGTTGGGGAAAAAGGCTTTGTTTAGTTTATTAAATATACACCCATGAGGTAATAGTATATTTTTTGATGTAATGATGAAAGCAAAATATAATTTCCCCATCCTGATTCATTATGAGTTAATGGGGGGTTCCCCTAAAATTAATTAACTTTAAATACAGAACCATAACAAAAATCATTCAAATGATTATAAATATGGTTAAAATATAAAGAAACACTATTTTAAACACTTAACTGTTGCAAGTATATTTAATTCCAACCCAGTATTACTAAAGACCCTCCATGTAGGGGAGAGATGCACGTTAAATGTGTCGAGAGCTCAAACGTCCTCCCATTGGTGTGGTGTGGTAGTTAGGAGAGGGGATATCAGTTCAGGTGTCGTCCTCGTCACTTGACCATGGTTCAAAATTACGAAATCCACCATCAAAAGCCCTAACGTAGCTGAACAGTGCGACTTTAATATTCACTCACTCGCTGCAGGTGTATATACATGCCTCGCTATGCCGGTGCGTTAACTGCTTCTGGCGTATATATACGTTTTTTCGAATTACGAAACTTTGTATTTTGCTGCTGTGTGTAAAACTATTCCGAAGGAATTGAAACGCGGTTAGTCACCCAATTCCCGCAGCTATTCACCAACATAGTACGTGGCCGCGGTTGCCAAGTGGTCTAGGCATCGGATCGTGGCTAGCATGTCAGGAGTTCGATCCCAGTGCCACTGAAGACCCGCCGTGTAGGGGAGCGATGCACGTAAAATCTGTCGAGAGCTCAAATGTCCTCCCGTTGGTGTGGTGTGGTAGTTAGGAGAGGGGGTGCCAGCTCAGGTGTCGTCCGCGTCACTTGACCATGGTTCAAAATTACGCGGACCGTCCCCAAAAGTCCTCGTGTATAGCTGAACAGTGGGACGTTAATATTCACTCACTCACTCACCAACATAGTACAGCATCGGCCTCACAAATCGTTGGAGATGTGTGGGTTGCAGTTTGAACACTTTTTATTCACTGTAATACTTATGATAATATGTACGGTTTCCTCCATCAAAGTGTTTATACATTTTTTTATCGCCGCTGTATGTATTCCGTCAGCCACATTTGATTATGAAGGATTTACAAGTAACTCTAAGACAGCTGGTTATCTATCCTTATTTATACTACCGTAGCTTATCTTAAAAAATACAATATGGCATCGAAGTAAAAGAGCAAAGCTGGTATGTCAATCAATGATATCCTGGGATATGTGCTAGGATTCTTTTGCAAGTGGAAAAACAGTTTGTTTCTAAATACATACCATTACATTTGTTGAACAAAAATTCTTGCTTAATACAATCTTGTATACTCTATTATTAGATTGTTTTCTTGGTTAAAAAAATATTGCACTCTTCGTTCAACACAAAACAGAAAACTGAATTACTCTAATTTGATCAATTTTGATTAATGAAAGTACGATGTACCATTAATTAAATTAGATCCACTTAAGCAAAGCTCAGCAACTGAAACATCTTTTCTAAATTATAACGCTGAAGTAAAAATTCCTTTTTTTGGAAGGGGTTCAGGAAAAAAAAGGGATTTTTTTTAAACACTTCTCTCTGCAGTCGTAAATTTAGTTAAAATATTCCGAGCTGTAAGTTCATTAAATTCTGTCCCGGAAACTGAAAGGCTATTGGAATTCGTTGCATATTTTTGCGGAAAAGTAAAATAAACCTAAATTGTTTAAAAGCCGAAAAGTTTTGGTGGATGTGCATTAAGATTTTCCAACATTGCGACAGGACATTAAATGCAATTTTTTCAGTTTCCATCAAGGTGTTCGTATTTTCTTTTGAGTTAAGTTTTCTCAGGCCCTTACCTGGGTTTTTTTTCCGGAGTTCTTCACATTCTTGTGATGGAATCACACTTTCTGTTGGTTAAAAATAAGTTGAATGCCAGAAAACTTTCATTACCTTAAAAAATATATATATTTCTTGTCCATGTAGATTAACGTTTCAAGCGAGCGTAAGAGAATGAAAACAAAAGTGCAAATTAGCGGAATGCTTGAATTTACTGTATAAAACTTCAAATTAACAGTGCTTTTATATTCTTATTTAAAGTGCTTTTGTGAAGAAATTAAGGTAGTCTTTTTACGCAGTTTAATTTTTAAAAATATCATGAAGATATATAGTTTCCACACTATACGAATTATTAATTTGATTTAATTTTCACAGAATGTTGTTTTACACTCTTCTGCCAGCCATGTATCAACCCAAAAATGCACTTTCTATTAAAATTTAAAAAAATCATGTTACTAAATATATATGACTATTGTTATGATTATAAAAAAAATAGAACAATGCGTTTGATAGGATAGAACTCTTGTAAATATGTATGAGTATATTTTAGATAAAATAATTTTTAAAATATTAATCACGTTAAAAATATATCAAACGCTAGCAAGCATTTCGTTCATGTATTTCATAATTTTACTAATGTAATATCTTTATATTTAGTAAACACTTTCTGAATTTTATTTTTGAATTTTGTTCAGTAAAAAACACGAAAACAATATGTTGGGAATGTTTGTTCATATATACAAAATATTTCAGCAGCTTTCACCACTTTTTTGATTTAACTCAAACTCAGCGGCGCAACAACCCATGAGGGCCAGGGTCTACTGTACCCATCCCAGTCAGTATATGTGACCATTGGGCGCTCAGGTGCATGAGCAGATGTGGTGATCGGTCTGAAGCGTGACCCCCAGTGTTTAAGTCTCCAAGCAAGCTTGGTACTCATTTATCGACCCACTGCAGTAGGGATGAAAGGCTGACTCGACCTTGCTCCGACCGGGAATAGAACCCGGACCTGTGGCGTGGAAGCATGAAACACTACCACTCGGCCACTGGGCCTTCACTTTTTTGACTTATCAACATAAAAATTATAACTATTTCATATGGCATTGGAAAACTTCTCTATGTATTAAATGTTCAATAATTTGTATAGTATAAGGTGTAAAACGAACACGTAATTCAGAGTATTTTTTATATTATGACATCAACTGAATGATATGCAAGGTTATCTGTATAATACATATTTAAAAGATTTAATTGGGTACTTATCGATTATACATGGATTATGAAAGCAAACACGGCAATGCATTTAGAAAGCACGTCTGGGTCTGACTCGTATAAGTTGCCAATATTAAAAATTGGTAGCTCTGATTTCAAAATCTCATCAATTTTAATGCCATTTTTATTTCTTTTACATTGTTAGCAAATTGTTAGACCGCTATTTTGTCACAGTGATGAAAATTTGTAAGTAGCCGATAAACGATGAAGACAAAATTGGTTTATTCTCAAAAGAAGTAAATATTGCCACTCAGGATTTTAATTAAACGGCCAGGCCATGCGGATTGAAGTTAGCAAGAAATGTCGTTAACTATTGGTTTAATGTAAAGCTCCGAATTATTCATTAGTTCTCGAAATGTATGTGATTCTGTTTAGTGGAGCCTTACGCTTTATTTATTGTTAGACCGACAAACATATTTGTGTGTTGTGGTGTCAACCACCCACACAAATGAACTTTAGCCTAAAAATAACTGTAGATTGATAATTTCGCCAATATTCGTTTGGGCAACCTCTCGAAAAAGCAGTCGCCAATTCCTGTCCCCACAAGCAGATTGAAGTTGAAAAGAAGTGCCGCTGTGTGGTGTGTGTGTGTGTGTGTGTGTGTGTGTGTGTGTGTGGTGTGTGTGGTGTGTGTGTGTGTGTGGTGTGTGTGTGTGTGTGTGGAGTAATGTCGATTATTAGCGCAATATTGGTATTCATATGATTAATTAGTTCTCGAGATATATAATTGTGTTTATAGGAGCCTTACACACGTTTTATGTATTGTTAGACTGAGACGAACATACTTATGTGTCGTGGTGTCAAGTGTGCAAATGGAATTTAGTTTAAAAATAACTGTAGTTCAGTGCTTCTCAAACTTTCAATATTTTCGACCCAATATTCAATCATAATTTTCATCGCCCTCCCCCGTCCATACAATAACAATGTATTGAATTAAAAAAATCTATACTTTGACGCTAAAACTACAATACGAGTTTTACCTCTCTAGTGCCACCGACGTATATAAACGTTTCGATAATTCAAAGCGTTAATTTCCCCCAGATGTATATATACGTCTTTCCGAAGTACAATCTTGTCTGTCCCTCAGGGGGCTCACCTTCTTTAGGTGAGTATGGTGTCACAACCCGTGGTGCCCTATGTGATCTTTTCCTTTTCCACGGGTATACTGTCTTTGGTAACACGGGCTTCACGAACCCGGGTACCCTATGATACTTCTCTATTTTCGACCCTCTTTCTTGTCATTCATTCATTCTTTCTTTTCTCTTCCCGTCTAGACCAGATATTAAAACAATGTTTGGCGCAGTATAGCCGAAATCGGATCTTGCGCCAATAAACCCAAAATCATCATCATCACAATCTTGTCTGTGCACTGCCATTCATAAAATTATTACGAAGGCTTTTTTTTTTATTGAGAACATTTAGAAACCCGTGCACCACACAATGTACAACACGGGGCTTACAACATAAAGGAAAGATTACAACACAAACATCCATGCCTTCTCCGGATTCGAACCAGTCCCTACGGCACGCAGTCAGCGTCGCTAACCACTATACCGGATGGCGGCATTTCGAAGGCTTTGGAATGCAACAAAAGGACCTTGACAGTGTTTGGGAAGGATTTACTTATTTCAGATGATTTGCTTATTTCTTTTCTTCCTGCCCCTATACATTACATACGCACACCTACATGAAAAACGGTGGCATTGGGGAGCAAATCACGTACCTTTTAATCGCAGCAAAAGGATTAGTTATAAGCCATACAAATTATCAAGATAAGTGTTAATTTTTGTATATAATTTTATTTATGGCAAGTCCATGGGGTCACTGGTAATTATTAAACTTGTTCTCAACTTAGTATTGCTAAATTAGTTATAAAATATATTGAGCAGTACTGGTACATTTTTAAGCGTTTTTTATCAGTGTAAATGTGCATTTATTTCTTATTATGTCAGAATGTATTTTGTTTTACTTTCAGTAAGTTAACTTTTTTTTAAATTAATATTTTTATTTTTGACTTTTCAATATGCTCGTGGCCCCTTCGTAGAGTTATCACGCCCCTAGGGGGGGGCGTACCCCACAGTTTGAGAAACGCTGCTGTAGATTGATAATTCCAACTGCGGATAATTCGTGTTGGCGGCAACTCTGAAAAGCAGTTACCAATCCATGGTTCCTGTGACCGATAAGTACTGTTACTTACTAATTTAAAATGCCTTTTGCGTTTTGGTTCGCATTTCGTGTGATTCGTGGATATAGTAGAGTTAAGGAGATCTCGTGAACTGTATGGTATGAGTCTTTGTAAAGTAAGGTATTAATCTTACATAATACATGTGAACTTAGTGTCCGTCGGACTTATTCGTACATTTACTAAAGAGCATTTGGAACCGCGCTTTTCTGATTGGTGATGTTGATACCTGGTATTGGGAGAATTATAGGTTAAAAACTGAATACTCTTCCTACAGTAGGACTGCTTAAGTCCTAGAAACATTTGACGGAACATTTCAACATGACTTGACCCTTTGTCACAATTCGAAATTAGTCCAGTCGAAAGTAACGGGAAATAAAATACGAGTGCTTGATTGGCCTGGTAATTCACTAGACTTAAGTAATATTGAGAACTTGTGAAGATGAACTGCGAGACAGTAGAACAAATGATAAAAATTGATGTACAAATGTAGTTCTTCAATGATAAAGTCAAGAACCTCTGTGCTATATATGCACTAGCGGAGTCAATGCTAAAACATGTTCAAGAGGTCATTTCTGCTAAAAGAGGATATACTTCGTGCTTTATAGAGATTTTTCAATATTTAAGATATGTAAAGATTACAAGCCAGAAAAAAATAATTTTTTCTCCTTTGTCCCAATTAGTTCGAACAATATTGTATACATCTTAAAATAATAATGTCGATTAGCATGTTGTAGGAACTTTAAGTACATAATGTTTTAAAAAATATGATTTCTTACTGAAGAATTTTGATATAAAATTAATTTAATTTACTCATGAATAGCATCAGTTCGTGCATCCGGTGTCACCTAGTGATTAGGATATATGCGCTTTTTTTACAGTAACTGTCCAAATCTAGCTCATTGAAGTTATCTGTAGTTGCATTCCATATTCTGTGTGAGTTCCCCCCACATACGGTGATAAATATTTTAACTTAAATGCATTGGCATTAAATGCTTACAACTGTGTAAGAGAGGAACTTTTATGTGTCCCGCTTTACAGCCTAAAATTAGGAGCTGTCCATGCTTAAATTTAGATTTTTAACGTCAAATCTGTTGACATGTCGATAAGTTATTCCTTCTTTTTGATTGGCAAGTCTTCTAATTTATCCATTTATGCTTGATTTTCTCCTATGGGAAATATAATTTACAGGAGTCATGTGTTTTTTTTTTTAAAAAGCTTCTCTTATAGGCAAATTTTTTTCCTTATAAATATAAAAAAGTGTTTTTATTCTATAATTTTTAAAACTGTCATCCAAAACCAAGTCATTCCATTCTATTTTACTTAGTTCTGTAAAAGATTCCAAGAATGAGTATTAATTTATTTTGAGGAACCAAAGCCCATAAGTGACCGAATATTCAAAATTTAAGTAGTATATGTAAAGAAAAAAAGGTTTAATGTATTATTTTATTACATTTTACAATAGTTGCAGGAAATTTCTAAAAATAAGCCATCTGATGCCGAATTTATTTGAGTTGTCCCCGACTTTTGATACTTGTGGCCATACAAATTTCACAGAGAATGTATATCTATTTTGAATACATATTTATAATATTCTTTTCGAATTTTTATTTTAACTCAGGGAACCTCAGGGTTCTGTGGAACACACACAGTTTAAAGACCACTTCTTTGCATTAACTTGTTAATTTCTTCGACCTTCGAAGAGATTTATTCCATTAAGGTTTATAACTATGCGTCCTACATACTTTTTGTAAACATATACTTCTTGGGGAAAATGTTTTAAAACTTCATGTTTCGAATTGTAACAGTATTTTAAAACATGTCTTCTCACACAAGAATTTCTTTTTGCTTTATTTCTTTTTATCCTGTGCAGGAAAGATATATTTATCCAAAAACATGTTCATTCGAATATAAAATTCGAACATTTTCTTTCGCAAGTTTTCCGTAAATTATAATGTTCTCGTAAAAAGAGACGTCTTCTGTTTGAAGGGAGAAAATTAAAAAAAGTTTTTATTCCCAATTTTTAACTAATTTAGAAAAATAAAAAAAGCAGCAATTTCGTTTAAAAAATTTGTGCGTTAAATAAATTTGACGCTAATTGGATAAAGGATATATTTAATAAAAGTGCTTTGTGATTTTTTTTACATCTGTTAAATGGGGATTCTACAAGTTTCATTAATGATTAAGAGTTTCAGCATGTCATGATTTAACTTATTTATTTCTTACAACTGAAAGCTATTATTTTGCTTATAAAAATGTATCATTTTTTTTCCTTACTTCACCTTTCCATATTTGTTGTCTCTGTGGAACTTTTCGCTACTCAGCAAATATTCCTCGTGTAAATTTATGCCTTTTTTACATGAAGCTAGTAACTTTTCATAAATATAAAATTAACTTTAAAATTCTATCTCCACAAACACAAGATATGATTCCATTAGTATATTATGTGATCAAAATAATTTTATACACTCCCTTCTATCTGGTTCATATGTTCTACTTGGTAAGTAATATATCTAAAATTATTTATCCTTATATAAATAAATTTCAATCAGTGTTACTTTGTATTTAATTATTCAACTCATCGACTTCAATTTAAAGACAAATATCGTAAAATCGGGCGTATAAAGTGCACTGGCGTGCTATACTTTCAAGTTTATTATTATTTTTAAAATTTTTTGGTATATTCGCCGTTTTACGAAGAAACCTAAAATGTGCCTATGCAATGCACTTATGATATGAAGTCATATATTTGAGGTATTGTCCCAGACTTTTGAAAAAATAATACACTTCTAGAACCACAAATCTTTAAGCTCATTAGGTATATCATTTCTTATGAATAATGTAGAAGCCCAGTTTTTTTATGCTCAATCTCTTTTTTTTAAAGCTATCATTTTAAAACTCAGCGTACAACGCGCAAGCATAAATTTCAATCTTATTTTTTGTATTAAAAGTGCACGTATTTTAGGCTGGATTTTACAATATTTATTTTAAATTCCCTTTATTTCAAACAGATTAGTGTACCTAAAGAGAGTGGTATAATATTTCAATTACGAGGGTTGATAAGAAAAAGGTTAAAAATCGAATAAAAAATATTTATTATTAACTAAACAGAAAATACAAAAGGGAATTTAGAGGTCTACGTGCCTATTACATTTCGACATAATCACCAAGCCTATTTAGGCATTTATCAGAACGCAGGACCAACTTGTTTAACCCATCTTGGGAGAAATCAGGCCCTAGTCCATCGTCTCGACGGATATTTTCAGAGCACTGTCTTGGAATATCGCAGCACATCAGAAACGATTTGTTGCACTCTACCATAGCTCAGTCCCAGCACTGACGAGATTTCACGCTGAGTTACCCGTCGATCATTTTGAATCATTTCTTCAATTCGTGCCATATTGATGTCTGTCATTGAACAACTTGGCCGGCAGCTCCCTGTCATATTGCGGTTTTCGACATCCTGTCTGCTTGATTGAAAAGAGTGACACAATTTTGCTACTTGTTGTCTGCTCATTGCAGATACGGTCCAATTGTTTGCCCATTAAAATTGAATCACGGCTTATACTTCCAAACGAGACCAATTTCCTAAGAGTCTTGCCATTTCAATCGTCATGGACCGTCTGCGAACTTTCACTACCTACCCACAAACCAGTTGTATGACAAGTAGCGCCATTTGTCTCCACTTTGGGGGAAAATTTCTGCACAATATGTAGTTTTCAGATGCCGCGGCTTGTAAACTTTTTTTCTGATCAACCCTCGTAAAAAAATGGAAAGATGGTAAGTGTTAAAGGTGTGCTTTTCATTAATAGACTTGGTGCAGTAGATGCATACGTACTTTGCCATTCTGCGTTTCTTCGTGCAGAAAATACAAATTCTGTATGTGCTAAAGGGGATAGTTGGGTAGATCCCAATTATATGGAAGGGGGAAAAGTTGTTATTAATCCGAATATACTTATGTCAAAAATATGCCCTGTGAAATGGAGATTAGTAGTAAAATCATTTAAAAACATAATTCCAAAATTTAAATAGCTACAAAGCGGTCGAATTTTCGAAAAAAATGGAAAAAGATCTAATTTTGGTTAAATGATTTTAGACTAATAAAATTATTTTTCTGCAAAACAAAGTAGATATCTTTTCATCGCAGTAAATACTAAAAAGTACTAAAATATCTATTTTTCTTTAATGAAAATTTTTTTTGACTTTTTACCATAGAAAAAAATTCCGAATACATAAACGTTTTTCACCTTGTGGCAGTCGGTAATTAACATAAGGAATACTTTTTTTTATTTAAATTTCCTCTTTATCTATATAGAAGAAAATATCTTTTTTTCATAAATAAGTTTTAAAATTCTGAAAAAAAATTTACGACTCCCCCATCCCTAGTGGGCAGTTTATTAGAAGTATGTTGAGTTATATTTTGGGTTAATGTTGAACGTTTGTAACGGCTTACATTTTATGGAATATATAGGTTCTATTGCCTTTTACGAAGATGAATACAAAAACACTTAAATAGATACAAGAAAAACAAGATATCAATCATTGGCATGGCCAAGTAATTTTAGCGCGTTTTTCACATGTTGTATTTTACAATAATGCAACTAATGAACTTTTTACTAACAGAAAGTAGTACTGTACCACTCCTCTAAATGTACTACTATTGAGCTGAAAAGAAAAAATTCTGGGAAAATTTTGTGGAAAACTCGGGAAAATTTTGGGGAAACTCAATAAAATTTTGTGTAAACTCAGTAAAATTTGGGATAAATTTGGTAAAATCCCGAGATATTCAGGAAAATCTTGTGGAAAATTCGGAAAATTCCATGGAAACTCGGGAAAATTTGAAATATTTTATGGAAAATTTGGTACGATTTTGTTGAAAACTAGGTAAAATTTGAGAAAATTTTGTTATAAACTAGCGAAATTCAGGAAAATTCGGGAAAATTATGGAAAAATTTTAATATGATTCGGCTCATCTAGGGCACAAATGCGACCAAATGCCGAAACCCGAGGTCAATTGGTTGCTTATTGGCTGAGAAAAAGGTACCACAAAATATGGAACGAAGACGAAACCACGTTGTTCCACTACTTGAAAAACGCGCTAAAAATCAGTTTTATGTTCATCTCGAAAAATTTTAAAAAATAAAAATTAACAATTATATCAATAAAATTAAGAATGTTTTATATCATTAAAATTAAGAATGTTTTACAAATATTTGATAAAAATAAAAAAAAAAACTAACGAAAAATTAGTGATTGTACAATTATACAAGGAAATATAAAATCGAGACTAGTTTACTAAATCTGAACCCCCTAACCTGATCGAGGTGCTTTTACAAAAACATAAACACGTCCCTTAACGATAAATCGAATTTTTCCATTGACAGAAAAATGCCACAAAGATCGCCAAAGATGCTTTTGATAGCGATACATAGATCTTTTCAGAATATTTTTAGTTTGATGATTGACATTTCATTCAAATTTTATGTAGATATATCTGATGACATGTGATTTTCACCTTCCTTGCCCAACCTCTTAGAATGTAAAATTTGAAATACCATGTTCGAATTTTCTGTCACAGATGCCGACCAGGTGCGAAATTTCATTGTGATGGGCCGACATGTGACGTCTTCTCCATCTTTCTCTCTTTTTTTATTTCAAAGCAAGTAACATCGAGAAGTGATATTCGTATTTCGATTCGGTGATCTAAAAACGCCAGATTTCGCCGACATCAAAAAACAAGATTTTTAATATTTCCCTTTTAACATCACTTTATAGGGTTAGAATGTATCCTTAGCATTTTATACGCATTGCACATCCACTGATTTATGGCTTGTTTTGTTATACCATTATCCATTATGATATATTTAAGCACCTATAAAATAAAGCATAATTGCATAAAAAATTACATATAATTTGTAGTGTATATGTCAGTTTGGTACAGAAAGTCTTATTCATTTTTATAAATATTTAAAGCATAAATGATAATTTATTTTATATTTTGTGCAAAATATAACATATCTATATTACCTGTGCAATTTATTTCATTAGAACATTACAAATGTTAACAAAAATCAGAAGCATTAAATTTATTTATTATTATTGTCGTATTTCGAATTAAGATGAAGGCTAACAGCGATGGATCTCACAGTTTCAATAAGATTCAAATTACTTTCAGTACGTGCATTATTAATGATTTCACTTATGCATATTGCTTTCTCTATTTAGTATTATAATATTACTTATCAGAAATAAAAAAAGTAAAATCATAAATAAAGACGAAACGTTTTTTTTTTTAACTTTGATTAGATTATTTTATCAATTTAGTTTAGACCTTTAACCTAGCTGACAAAATGCAATTTTGGGTTCCCATTTTGTAATTCAAAGGCTTCAAACTCTTGTATTCCAGTAAAACGAAAGATGTGCGTATTAAAGAAACATGCTGTGGATCCAACAGAACTTCAAATTCATCGCAAAACTTGGAATATAGAAGTTAGAATAAATTCTCTGATATTTTATTCTGTAACTTTAAAATTAGAAGGCTCTTTGTCTTTGATTCATAGTATGGATACCTAAAATTTTAAATCAAATACGTTCTCTTGGAAAAAATACTTATTGCAAAATGGATACGATGCTTCCATTATTTCACTTTGACGATAGTCTCATTAGTTTTTAATTAACTTCGCTTAAGTAGCTACACGATGACTATTGCTGTAGGACCTCTCGATTTTGAGCTACTATTAGATGGTAACATCAGTCTCTTTGATTACGAAAGCACTTGGAGATTCAGTTGGCTTTGACATATGCAAAAAGGTTTTCCCACGCTACACGAAATCAATGTGAGCGTCATTATTCTGTGCAGGTTTTTGTTGAAGTCAAGGCAAAATCACTGCCAGTGATGTCTTCATATTTCTTGAGGCGCTTGGTCCCTATGCAGAAATAGGCCCCACCTGCGACTTTTTTTATAGACAGTATATAGCAAACGTTTTAAAATACTTGCACAAACCTGTGTTTGTAACCCGTATCAATATATAAATGTGCGGGCCCATAATCTCACTAACTGACATGACCGACAACCGCCTTTTGTCTAAATAATGGTGTATGGAAGTAAACCTAGACTCGGGGAAAGAACATGACATAATGCGATCTTGCCACTGTTGCCAGTTGTCATATAGTTCAAAATTAAGGGGCGTATCAATGATATGGGGCCCCAAGCTACAGGGGCCCAAAAAGGTTGTGCAAGAAGTTTTGATACGGGGCCCACTCAGGACTAGCTACACCAGTGTCAAAATTCCTAGTTTTTCGGGGAAGATGTCCAGGAGTAACATTTGATGAGTAAAATTATTTGGATCATGGTCTTACTATATAAGCCAAATCGGGACCGAGATGAATCCTCCTACCGAGGCCGAGACCCAATTGGTGCATGTCTTAAGACGTTCTTACTCACGGCTTTACTTGAACATCAATACTACCTGAAAGACTAGAATGAAAAACCTAGATGAATCCTCCTACCGAGGCCGAGACCCAATTAGTCCATGCCTTAAAACGTTCTTACTCACGGCTTTACTTGAACATCACTACTACCTGAAAGACTAGATTACCACTATCCAGTTTTAAGGTTATTTTATTTACATTTATTTAAAAAATACAATAAAAATTTAAGATCCCACCCCTATGTTTTACGAGTTCCTTTCAATTGTATCTACACGTTGTCTTCTATATAACGTATTTCCCATTATTTGTTAAACCATTTAAATTTTAAACGATATATTGCAAAAATAAAAAGATCAATTATATTTGTTTTTAAATCGTTATTAGGCGTTATTAAATTAGTTTCATCATTAACAACGTTATAAATTTAATTTCATGTATTAAATGTTAATTAATCCTTAACAAAGCACAATATTGCTATTTGAATTTATTTGACTTCTTTCTGTTCGATCTAAAATATATTTAATCCATCATGTTTCTTAATTTTGAATCATTGAAGTCATGAGGTAGACGCCCCACTCATTACATTTACACCATGTCCACATAATTTTCAATCGTGACATTTTTAATATGCTTTAAAATTCTAAGCCACAATTGCTCAAAAGTTACGAAACCGCTCAACTAACTATATTATCATTGTTCTTGCCCCATATAAAAATGAATCTAAAATATACTATCAACCATTATTAACAGCACTAAAAACATTGAACGTACTGCGAGATTTAGTCTTTTTACAATCAGTATTTTTGTTAATATTTAACAAGGCTATAAATACAGCTTTTTCGACAGATTATTTTACCTTTAAATGTACAAAAGATCGTTCTTTCTCAAAAATAGGCACAAAAAAAAAATGGCTGTTGTTCTCCTTAAGTTTAAAGGCAAACACTTTGGCATCGAATTGCCTGGTTTAGCTACCGAGAGAAAATGTTAGTTTTACTACTTGGATCAACGCCAATAGCATCATGCGGAAAAAATATATTTAAAAAAAAAGTTTTTATATAAGGCTGTTCGTGAAACATTTTCAGTTAGAAATTCTCATATGGAATTCTCAGGAAGAGAGATCCATTAGTGACCAGAACTACCATTAGGGCATTTACTTCTTTTAAGATCTTTTCAACTCAAGTTACAGTTGGGGATACTGAATGAAATAATAATAATAATGATAATGGAGTCTTTATGTAAATAAATGCCCGAGAGTAGGATGCAGAGTAGTTAGGGTGTAGAGTTTGGTGCATTTTGTTTCTTCCATATATAGCCTGAGAAACTAGAGAGAATATATACAGCTTACCGCAAGGGCTTATTTAATCATAATATTCGACTTAAGTTTAATATTTGATTTGATTATTCTTACAAAGTTGTTTAAACAGTTATTTAATTTGCAATTATTATTTAACCAGTTAACTGTGGGACCTCCGTTTGAGAAAATGCAACTATGTGTGTCACAGAAATCGATCATTGACGAGTATACTCGTCAATCACACAGAAATATCATTAAGTATATGTAAAAAAAATGATATAATATCGTCAACACACAAAATCGATCATTGACGAGTATACTCGTCAATTATAGAGTAAGTTGCGTTGTTAATATATATTGAATCAAAAAGATGGGTTTATTTGTAAAATTGCCAATTTAATAAATAATACTTATTTATTTGGTTAACATAAACATACGTTGCATACATATTACTCGAAAAACGCCAGAAAAATTAAATAAGCATAAATGTAAGATTTTAAAAAAATTGGTAAAAATCAAATTTTTGACTATTGCCTTTGCCCCTTTTAGGCTAACATCTAAAAAACACATCACGCACATAAATAACGTACTTACACGCTGTTTCAGCCGGTGCATACTGGGATGCATGAGTGTTCATCTTAACACTTTTTCATATTTTATATTAATTTGTTTTACTCCGGTCTGGCCTCAAAATATTCTAAACGTTTTGAAATTCAAGAATATGTTTCGTTTTTCTCTAAAATTACAATTTAAATAGCAAATGGTTGCTACTTTTTACGCATGACGAGTATATACGTCAGGACACAAAATCCAAAAACTTCTTCATGACGAGTATATTCGTCAATCACAGTTAATTGATGAAGGGATTTTGTTTAAATGACCTTACTTTCCACATTCACCAATAATACATTATTCTTATGCGATATAATTATTTAATTATATCGCATTATTATAATATATTATTATTGGTGTTATTATAAAGATAAAATAATCTAGGGATATGGTTTAGTTTCAAAATATATATATATTCCTTGAATTTTTCTTTTTTTCTTCAAAGAAAATGTTTTTCTCTGTCTTTTAAAACCGAATGAAAGGTTAAAAAAGTAATTTTCTCATCTTTTAATAAATTAATGATTTCTGTTACTTATTGTTATATTCGATATCGAAATTATTGGCAAGTACTGCCATCTAACGGGATTGGAAATAAGTAACGTTCCGACCGGATTAAAAATTACTACCTAATATTGTTGCTTTTAAAAGCGTTATTGATGGATTTTTATAGAAATCAAACATGGAAATCTATGTTTCTACTTTATTTTTTTCCTGTGCTTCTAAAAATCATGTAATTGAAAGGCATTACAGCAGAAAAATTAGAATTACTATTTATGTGTGTGATGAATGAGTGAATCAGAATCACGCTGCAGAATTAAACCTTTAAAAACCTCAGCAGATACTGTTTACTAAAGAAATGCAGTATCTTCTTCTTTTTCATTCTTTTCATGCGGGAAATACTACTCAGTAATAACGCGGGCACCACATGTATTTTCAACTACTAATTCAAACTTAAACTATACACAAAATGTATAGTATGTATTTTTTATTGGGATTGAAAGATTTTTAACAATTGATATGCGTTTAATATTTTAAGTATCAGATTCACTTATGGTTCTCTTTTACTTAATTTAAATTATGTTAATTTTATAAAAGTGTCTTAAAAACTGAATTTTCCTTTTGAAAACTCTTGTTCCTAACTTAACTAGAGAAGTTTCTCGCGATATTTTTATTTTTTACAGAGATTTATCCATTTTGGTTAAGATGAATTTAAAATAAATTTAAATTACATTTGTAGAATTGCCTACAGAAAATAATTTATATTATAAATACTTTAATTTGATATGTCGTAAAATAATGGCTTATTACGGTACTTTCGAATAATAGCACAAAAAGGAACTGTACATTATAAGTAATAAACTGAAATAGCCAAGTGAGGAAATACAGTGAGGATTTATTAATTTTGAAATAAACAAATTATTTAATACAAAACGATATTTAATAGTTCGAAATCTGAATAAATTATTCTGGTTGGTTCTGGAAATTGGTAATCAATAAAATACTATGTGTATATGTGCGTGAAAATATTTATACCTTTAAAAGTATTTTTATGCCACTAATGGGCCTATTTCCTAAGACGTCATAGTCACATAACAACTACAAACACACGTTTCTAGCCAATCGATTCATAAATCCATGTGACATCATAGTCACATGGCAAGAACAATCACGTGTTTTCAGTCAATCAGTTCGGTTATACATGTGACGTCATAATCACATACGTACAATCACGTGTTTCCAGCCAATCAGTTCATGCGTTTCGCTGTTGCCAACTTTTGCTTTTCTGCAGAAACTTTTTAAAAAGTATATATTTATAAACAATAATAATACACGTAGGTAATTAAAATGCAGTTGATTTAAAAAGTACACGTTTAATAAAAACATTTTCTTTTCATTCTAAAACTTTTTTGAAGAATCTGAGTATTTGAACACTTTACAAACTAACTAAATTTGAAATTGTATTTAAATTTTACAAGTAGAACTACAAATACAAGACTTAATTCAGTTTTGAATTCAAAAGAGAACACGTGATTATACTTATCATGTGACCGTCATGAATTTAGCCCATTGCCATATCTAAAAAAAAAGATTTATAGAAATTAATATACATGCACATACTTCCATTTTCTTACGCAGTTGCAACAAAACGCTTGCAAGCAAATCGAAAACATGACTGCAATTTAGAATATTTTCCAATACGGTCATGACCTATTCCACTATGAAGAAAAATGATAATTCCTTCCTCCTTATGATTAAAAAAATGACAACGAAAGCGAAAAAATTAATGTGGGATAGTTCAGTAGCTACTGTTCTTATGTTCGTTTTACTTGCAGAAGCGTGTCGTATTGTCTGATGGGTGTCATTAATAACTGTGCAATTTGTGCCACCGGTAGATTTCGCTACATAATCTCTATTGTTTGAAAAGTGAAGTAGATTAAATCTGGAATGTTGTTTTTAATAAATGCCCGTCACGAATCAAAGATAATTATTTCCTTTATGTGAACGGATATCATTGGAGAAATCTTTCGCAGCCAAATGATTGCGAATGATAACAAATTCTAATAGAATTCTGGAAGTTAAGTTTGGTGAAGAATAACTATAAAACACTAAATTCATTGAAACAGTTACGGTTGATGAAATAGATCAGTGGTCTTCAAACTTTATCGATGGACGGAACCCTTGAAACTATGATTTATTTTCGGGGAACTCCATGAAAAATAAAGCCTTAGAAGGATATATCTTAAAATAATATTTAAGGTAGATCGCAATATGTTATTATAGGTACTTAAGTAAAGAAACTTTTTAACAAAATACTAATGTAATGTACTCATTAATTAGTTCACCAGGTGTCATTTCCATTGTACAGTAAAATCTGTTTTTGTGCGGTAGATAGGGACCGCACAAAAAGAAACAGCAAAAAAAAGAATTCGAAAATTTTGTGAATACTTACAGATAACAAACAGCTACAGAAATCTTTTTTATGCGTTGATGGACCGCATAAAAAAAGTCGCACTTAGAAAATACGTCAGTTATTTACGAAATTTATAAGAAAATACAACCAAGCAAAATAAATAATTAAATTACACATGGTCATGGTCATTCATTTATTTCTCATTGTATACATGGAGAAGTTTTCAAAACTCGCTGCTACCCATTGTAATCCAAATCGCGCATCTTTTTGTGATGAATTAGTTCAAAATCGCTGTCTTCACTTCAAGATACAATTTCAATATGTTTATTTTTTGGCACTCTAAAGTAAGTCTGATAAGTTGTTGCGACGACGATCGGTTGGTCAGTTACTTGTAAACGTCACGATAACCACAAAAATGTATGATCGAAGCTCTTTTTGTTGAATTTCAAACTCCTTCAGGAATTGGTATCTATTTTAAGAAAATACTTTTCGGATTTATTCGAAAGCTGGATTCCTGCATATATTTCATCCACTCTCAAAGAATCCAGATCTTCTTGTCCGTCTTCATAATCTATCAAACTATTGAAAATGTCACTGCCATTGAAAGTTTCGTCTTCAATCAAGCGCGTGCTGCTAGCACGTTGCGAGAAAACAATGGAACGTGCATTGTCGAGAGACTGTTTTTAATAAATGAACAGAGCAACTTGAAGTAAATATATGTACATCGATAGAAAACATTACAGTAACATTAAGGCCGTTGAAATTCATATACCGTATAAAAAAGATAGCAAAAAAATCGCACAAAACAAATCGCATAAAAGAAGGACCGCACAAAAACAGGTTCTACTGTATTGTATTTAATAACTGGATTTTCGTTTGAATTTTTTTACCCAAACTCTCAAAGTTTAGGTATATTGAAGTTATCTGCAGTGGCATTTCATATTCTGTGTTAATTTACTTCTATATTTTGTTTCTGTTCCCTCATGCGTTGAAAAATATTTTAAGTTTTTTTGTTCCGTGGTACTGAAACGTTTATAACTGTATGAGAAACTTCTGTATATTCTACAAATTTGCAACCTTAAATTTAGGAGATGTTCCTACTTAAATTTAGAATTTAACATCGAATCTGTTGATAAGTTGTCCCTTCATTCACAAACCTTCCAGTTTATCCATTCATGCTTGAAGCACGTGAGTGTTATGCGAAATTTAGATTTTATTTTATCCATAAATATTTATTTTCATTTATTTTTACAAGCAAACACTGTGCTTTTAAAAAAATTCAATATCATATAAAAATTAAATTTTACTAAAATTTTGGCGTTTTGTTTAAGTAAATAGTAATCATTTGTGCGGAACCCCTGTCAAAGTTTCAGGAAATCCAAGTTGAGATCCTTTAAAATAAATAAACTATGCATAAAGTTGTAGTGTTTTTAATTTCAGACGCAAAATGTAATACTTCACGATTGTCCTAACATATCTTTGTTGCTTAAGCATTCCTACAAAAAAAATTTTTAAAAAACTTTAATATAAGTGATGTAATCTTGAATCCAAAAAAATAATAAGTAAATATTTTTTCGGGTAAAACTTAAGAATTTTCCATGAATGATTGAATCAAATAAAAAAAGGTTCAAATATATATTTTTCTGAATAATTTTTCTAGACAGAATCAATACATTTCTGCGTCATCCAATTTTTGTTTAATTATTATATGAAATATATGTATTCCTTTCCACACCTTAGACATAGTAATAATTTTGTCAGACATAAAATCCATATAGTGCTACTTTTCAAGTTAATCATATTAAGATGAAAAAAATTGAAATGAAAGCGAAAAGTTACAAATGCAAAGAATAAGTGGAGACGTTCTTATTTTTTTAAGGTTGAATAAAAGAATAATTTATTGCCTGGGTATATTGATAAGCAATAGCACTTACGCTTTAAGTGCATTACTCAAAACAGCACGAGAAAGGGACTAAAAAATAAATGTGTATTAATTTAATATATCATAAGTTATATACATTCTTTCCAAGTGCATCGAATTCCTTCTATTACTTTTTTTTTCAATTTAATAGAATTGCCTTTTATAGATTTCTCTATATTTTTATTAGTATATCGTAAAGTGCTACATATTTCCAGGTCATAATGTAGAATGCATAATAAAAAAATCAGTTCATGGAAGATAAAAATAAAGACATGTATTGAAACTAAACGCATCGGTTAGTATTGTTTAAAAAAATTTTCATTCTAGAGGAAAAAGAGATAAATAGTTCGATCCTTAATGTCGCATATTCTTAAAAATTTTCTTAATTGCTTAAAATTTAAAAACTTATTTGTTTGAAATAATGTTTTTACACTTAAATGTTAAATTCATTTTTATTTTAATTTGTTACACATATAAAAGTATATCGACAGGAATTTAGCCAAATATGCTGAACGAAAATTTTCGCAATTCCCTAGCGAAAAAAAACCCAACTAGTTTTTAAAATCTGCAAAAAATTCCAGACGATTCTAAAATATTTTTCTTTCAGCTATATAGTTCTGTTCTATTATCATTACTTAAATACTGCGGTTGTCGAAAGTAGCTGTATATGGAGAAAACATTAAAAATTCAGAGAATTTCTGACTGGCCACTAGATTTTTGATTTAATATATCAGCTATAAATATAATAAAAAAATTGATATAACTTTCATATTTATAACACCGTATTTTCGTTCAAAAGAAATCCGCATTTTTTTTCCATTGTCAATGCTATTGAAAATCGGGTGCGGCTTAGAATCGAAAGTGGAAAAGTTCATCGGGTGGATAAAATTGAACATAATATTGACTGTATTAGATGAAATATAAGTTCGTGTTTTTTAAAAAGTTCTTAATACTGGTACATTAAATAAGTTATTCACTTCTTGATTAATTTTAGCTAAATTTAGTCCTAAAATTGTAATTGGTGATCTTGTTACTTTTGTGTGTTATTTATATTAATTTTATTTTATTTTCATTTAAGTAAAACATCGAACAAGACGATAAATATCATTTGTATTCTAATAAATATCACTGATAACTAATTTATTGCTTATGGTTCAATCCTATATTCTAACTGAAATGTATATGGTAACTTGGAATATATTGTTGCTTATATGTAGCAATTTTTTACTGTATATTTTTAACAGTTCCTTAACTCCCCTTCAAAATATGTGCAAAAAAACTTTTTTGTAACAATCTGAAGGCAATCCTGAATCAATTGATATTCCAGATATATTCTTGAGACCTCTACTTAGTATTCCTTTGACCACACGATGACCACCGAGATCAATATTCAATTTCCTTTTATCGGACTTTCTATCTTTCTTCTTGTCATTCAAACTCTAAAATCACTTTCCGGAAAGCCCTGGCCTCTATATTTTTTCGATTAAATTCCCGCTCCAAATAGGATCCTTTATTTCGTGTTTTTTTAAACGTTTTGGTGTACTAAAAATTCGGATATTTATAGGAGGTCAGATAAAAAGACTATAAATATTCTCATGTAGTTTCCTAAAATATTTTAAACCACTGAAAATCTTTATCCCCTCCCCCTCTCACATTTAATACCTTTTAATTTTTAGTCCCATAGAGATATTTCAATAAAATTCTTGCCTTTTTTTTAGAATATGCATATTATTTATAAATAAGGAATTTCTCGAATATTTTGAATTACATTCAAAAATAAGAACTTTTTGTAATTTGGAATGTTATTTATTAGTCGTTTTTGTTAAACCCACCCGTAATGCGACTGATATAAATTAAATGTGTCAAAGCTCAAAGTCCACATGTTTGTGGGTTGATTGATCTTGATTTACGTGGTACTTTGATGCAGCATGAAGGCTGCTGGTGATGGAACTCTCAATTTCGAACCATGTTCAAGTAACGAAGATTACTTCTGACCTGGAAAAACCCCTTTTCCTAACTTTCATACTTCGTCCATGCCACTATTCCCCATCGACTCCCAAGCTGCAATTTCAGCTTTAGGCAGTAGCACACCAACTGGTTGCCTAAACACAATTCAGTGTCGAACTTATATTTCGTATGCTGGACTGTGGCCTTACAGTGGGTCCCAAGTCATGTTGGGATTCCCGGTGATGAGAAAGTCAATCACAAAAAGCTAAGCAAGGAGCCGAGTGAGTCATCTCAACCGAAAGTCCCCCTGACCCTCAGAAGAGCAAAGAGCATTGTATTCACATACATTGACAAATGTACTACCATTACCCAAAAGATCACGAGCCTTGGAAAGCCATGGGAAACCCTGACCACTGAGAGTACTATCCCGAGGCATTAGGAGAGACCCGAGGCCGGGGGGTAACCCACTTTCGTTTAGCCACCGAACATGACTTTTTGGGAGTATGCCTCCAGTGGCCTGGCTTGGCTGCTGACAAGGTTTGCCCACTCTGCAGCCATGCCAGGATGGAAGGCGACCACCTGCTTCACTGTACTGGACTGAGGACATCGTCAATCGGTTCTGGGTAGCTCCGCGTCAAATGGTCAAGAAGCCATGCACAGGTGTTGGATAAATAAATAAATACTTTGTCGACGCGGAGACTTTAAGCCTCAACAGATTTAATGTGCATCAACTCTTCTAAATGCCGAGTCTACTCTGGCACTAGGTTTCGAGCTGGTGACTCAGCAACACTGGCTGCAAGTTTGCCAGCATGGACACCCATATTTGCAAGATGTTGATGTTAGAAGAAATGGATGTCGTCCTCATCATTTTACCGTGTCTTAAAGTTACCAACTCCGACAATAACAATCCTCATGTAGGTATTGTTTGATGCATTTAACCATAAATGAAGTCAAATCTAATCACGTGCCAATTACAAAAACTTCATTAGGTTTTAAATTTCTGCAGACTAAAAATTACAATTTTGAAGTGGTTGATAATTTTGCCTGTATAGACTCAAACGTTGACATTCTGAACGACATTGGTGCTGATATTAAAAGGCGTATTATTCCTGCTAATCGCTGTCGTTATGGTCTAAGAGCTTTCTTAAAGTCAAAATTAATTAGAAGACATGCAAACATTATGCTGTTTAAAGTATCCAACTACTTGCGACAACTTTCTTTTAAAAAAATTGAGATAAAGGGATATTTTTGTTGTTGTTTTTAGATTTTTTTAGTACATTTTATGAAAAATATGCTAAAATTAAGAAGAGAAAATAAAATTATTATTACTAAAAGGGGAAAAAATGGATAAAAATTGACAAAAAAATAACATAAACGCGGTCCATTCTGTACCAAACGTTTCTGAACAAATTTTAGATTTTTCAATTATGATGTATTGTTAAGTTATTCATTTTTAAAATGACCTTCAGGATACGAGATATATATTTAGTGTGATCATTCATGAGACTGAAAATATAAAATCTAAGAAAACAATTATTTCACTTACACTTTTTACTACACGTTTAATTAATTTATTGTGTAATGTTGTTCAAAAAGAATTAATTAAATATCTGGAGCATTGGAAAATATGGGAGAGGAGTAGGATCTAAGAAAATTATTATTTAACTTACATTGTTTCCATGAAAACTTTAGAAATTGAGTGTCATTGGCAACAACTTGATAAATTTTAAACAAATTAGTTGAGTTTGGAGAATTTGGAAAAAAATGCACATAATTTTTATATAAAAAGAATGACATTTTAAAAATCTAGTCGACACATTTATTTTATCCTTTTTTTCCCCCCTACATTCCTAAGTTCCCAACAATTAAGATTTCCGGTGAATCTCTGCTGCCATCTGTTGAAGACAGTTACAAATAAATGCTGGCAGTTTCTGTTCGAATATTCTGTACTTAATATAATGTACATAGATTTAAAAGTATTCGCAATTTTCTGTAATTGTTTTTTCTACAAGACTTGGAAAATATAATTCTAAAGTAAATTCTACAAATAAACTTCTACATTCTATGAGACTATAATAAAAATGTTTAATCTCATCTACTCGTATGTAAAACGAAATATTTTATAATTTATTCTTTATTTACATTCCAAAAGAATATATATTTGTTTTTTAAATTCTTATTACGAAAAAAAATAATTCAGGAATCTTAGACCACATTTACGTAATTAATTCAAAATACTCTGGTAAGTGTAAAAATTAAATCCAGGAACACAAATTAAGACCACCACGAAAAATGTTTGAAGGTAGAATTATAAAACAGCAATTTACAAAGCTTCGAATTTTTTTAAAAAATCGAGCACTTTTGAAGCAACAAAATACACATCTTGAAATAAAAAAACTTAATTGTAATTTTAAAGTAAATTAAGTGCTATATCCAAAACCTTTAATTCGTTCTAAAAATAATGTATTATGTATTATTCTATGATAACTTCTAACTTTTCTATGGTTCAACTATAATTTCTCACTGTTAAAAAAATTATAATAATATCGAAATTCTTTTTAAAAAAATACAAAAATACTGCTACACTTTAAATCAAAGTTTTAGAATTTGAACTGCATTTGATACTACATAATCATCACAACTATCTCGAATAAATTATCGCCACATTAGGAAGCTACACAAAGACTATTGGCATTCGACCTCATAATTTTGAACTACGGTGAAATGACTGCTCGACACCGGAGCTGACTCCTCATTCAACGAATTTCCACACATCAACGTGATGACTTAGAGCCTCTATATATTTTACGGGCTTCAGCTCCTCTACTCAATGGGTCCTTAGTGGCATAGGGATCGAACACACGACTCGAGGAATACAAAGCCAGCCACAATTCCGGGACCATGAGCACTCGGCTTTACTCGAATTAGTTTCAACTAAAATATAAATTATATTTGAATAATATAAAATTTGATAGCGTAGTTGCATGAATTAAATATACACTGCTGGCCACCGTAAATGCAACACCCTGAAGGAAGCATGCAAGACCCATATTACACCCCCAGCAGCCACACCAGATCAACTTTGGCAATGTGTGGAAGCTGCTTGGTCTGCTGTACCCCAAGAACACAATCCAAAGTCTCTTTGAATCAATACCGAGGCGTGTGGCAGCGGTGATCTTCAACAATGGCGGCTACTCTGGCTACTGATTCTGACAGGAACCACACTTCACAGAAGTCTATAAATTTAATCATTTGATACTTGGTCAACATGTTATCTGCAAAATTAATTTTGTTGTGCTATCTCTTGTCTTTCTTGGTGTTGCATTTACGGTGGCCAGCAGTGTATATCACAGTCTGTTTTTATGGAATACCATTTACATTTCTAAAAATAACTTTACCGGGTTTCGATAACAATCTTCAAATTCTTCATGGAATTCCACCGATGGCAAGGAATTATCACTTGTCAAAAAAATATTTATTTTGTTGTAAAAAAAATTATGTTTTAAAAAAAAGGGTAAATGGTGGGTATAATGGAATAGTCGGGTGATGTATGAAATAGGTGGTTTAAACCATTGGAAAGCTAACTAAGACTTCATAAAACGTTGTTATGTTTAACAATAAAAGCCATACTTTTAAGAATACGTGAGTCATTTTTCTGTTCGGAATTTATTTACAAAAGTCACAGCCCATTGCAGTGAACGTGAGTCCACAGAAAACAGCTAAAACATTGAATCCAAATTTTCCCTCGTTGATCTTCGGAAAATTTTCCATTACAGAAGATACATACAGCGTCTTCGTTTTCTGATTCTTTAGTTGATTGCATGAAGTCTATTACAAATGATACATCAGAATGGAATGCGTCGGGTATTATAGAATATCTATTATTCCATAATACCCGCCATGCCATCTTGGAAAATAAACCTTTAAACTGAAGGGCAAAACATTGTCATCTAAAAAACGCCCACAGAGTTACAGCTTGCAACTCTTACTTTTGTGCTCAAGTCACATGAGTACTAGGAGGTTAAAATGTTTGAAAATGGTAGGTTTTTGAAAATCCCCCCCCCGGGCGAAAAACACTGTGTTCTGTAGCGAGTGGTATGGCAACAGCAAGTGGTGAACTCTCACTGCAATGCATCATAGGAGTCTTTCTTCAGTAATTTTTCCCACGCATTAGCAGTTGCAAACAGAGCTAAAACCTCATTATTCCATATTGTCTGAATATTCTATAATACCCGAATTCTTGTCTAACAATAAAAATATATAATACGCATGTACAATAGGCAATCAATAAATATATATTACATGAATATTTGCTATCCAAATCGACCCAAATTATTTTTTTTTTTGAAAAATATTTTGTAGTATTCATTGGAATGAAGATTCAATTAAGTCAGTGTTTCTCAAACTGTGGGGCGCGCCCCCCCTGGGGTCGTGATAACTCTACGTGGGGGGCGCGAGTATATTGAGAAGTCGGAAATAAAATATTATTTAAAAAAAGTATTCATTTATTGAAAGTAAACAAACAAATATACATAAATGAACATTTACACTGATATAATACACTTACAACTGTATCAAAACTGCACAATATATTTTATAATTAATTTATCTATACCAAGTTAAAAAAAAGTTTAATAATTACCAGACCCCATGGGCTTGTCATATATAAAATCATACGCAAATATTACCACTTATCTTGATAATTTGTTTGGTTTATTCATAATCCCTTAACTGCCGAATATAATTTACGCGATTCACTCTCAAATGTCTTCGTTTTTTCACGTTAGAGCGCGTATGTGATGTAATGGGGGAGAGAAAATATGAATAAATTAGAAATGCTCTGATATCTAAGTGAATCCTTCGCAAACACTGTCAATGTGTTTTTATTCTATTCCAAAGCTTTCGGAATAATTTCATGGATAGAAGTGCCCAGAAAAGATCGTACTTCGGGAAGACGTATATATACGTCTGTGGAATTTAATGCACCGGTTGAGTGAGACGTATATATACGCTGGTGGCACTTAAGAGGTTAAAGTCGTATTGTGTCGGCATCAAAGCATAATATTATTGAATTTCTGCATTATTTGTATGGAAAGGGGGGGGGGGTGATGAAAATTATGATTGAATTTTGGGTCGCAAATATTGCAAGTTTGAGAAGCACTGAATTAAGTTAAAAGTGCACAAAATTGCTTAAAAACAAAGAAATTGCAGTTATTGTTGTATCATTTGTAGTGTTTGTATAAGCTCCACTTGTATGTAACGGAATCTTTGAACTCCATTTTTACCCACTTTAAAAGGTCATATTAATTCGAAATTTTACTCACTTGTTCAGGATCGATGACAATACAATAATTTAATAATTTCTGTTCCATTGTCTTGATCGGGATCATCAGGACTAACGATTTCCCATTTTTAGATCTCTACCCGCAGCTGGCGACTCATTCCAGATCCCATTTCCAGATTTGGCGACCAAAAGTTTAAGTTACAGCTTAGTTTGATTAACCATAAAAGGGTTTTTTTTTAGTTTTTTCAAACTGTAATTTATTATCTTATGTTACATCGAACATGTTAGATTAAAGTATCCTACGGTCAGAACCGTGATTTTGCAAAAAGCATATAAACAAATATATTTTTTTAAATATTCAGTGGCATTTAGATAAGAATAGACGTATAAAATTGCTTCAAGCATATGATTACAATAAAAAACTATTTGAATGCAAATATTTTATTTAATGCCTGAAATCTTTTTATTGAATAGATACACTGCGCGGTATGTATGATAAGGCAATTTTTAAAGGCTTTAATAAAAAAATAACTTTGGTCACACAGAATCTCCTTAAAATGAAAATATTATATTGGTAAGGCAAAAAATTAAAGTCACGTTAAAGTATTCTGAAAATCAAAACCAAATTGTAAAATAAAAATAATGAAAACAGGTTTTGTACGCTAAAAATTATTTTTAAAAATATTTAAATATTGAAATGTTTGTTCTGTTACAACTGAACGATGTTTTATATCATATGTAGCTTATTTATAAAATCTATTGCGTTACGACAAATATGATAAAATGTGATTCTGAATTACTTTTATTCTTTTTCAGGTGAGTGATTCTCCCTTTCGCTGATTTGGAATCTTTTAAGAAAGTAATTTATTTTGAATTTTGTAGCGCTATTTATATAAAAATATTTTAATTTTATAGATAAGTTTTGTAGAATTTTATTTATTTGCTGTTTATTAGAGTATAAGCATTTAAAATTTTTTTAATATGAAAATGCTTCTTATTTAAAGATTAATTACTGTGATTTATAATATTTTTTGGATAAACATCAATATCAAATTTCTGAAGGCTGTTCATGCGTAATGTTAGAGATACTCAAATTTGAAAAATACTTTTTTTTTCAGATTGAAAGTACTTTAAGATTTATTAAACTAAAGTAATAAGGTATAAAAATTGTATATTTATAATTTTTAAAAAAATTTAATTTAAAGGATGCAATATTATAAATATATGAAAAATTATTAATATATTATAAATATATATTAATATATTATAAAATATTAGAATTATATTATAAACATCTGAAATTTATATGAAAATTGGGCCCTATTTTGTCTTTTAATGTACTTTAACTCATGGAATACAAGTTTTTAAGGTATCCGAATACGTTCAGAACCGTGATTTTGCAAAAGCATACAGACAATTTTTTTTTAATATTTAATGTCACTTAGATTAGAATACACGTTAAAAATTGTTTTAAGAATATTATTACAATAAGAAACTATTTAAATACGATATTCTGGCAAAAAAAATAAACATAAATTATCTAATTTGAAAACATTATCCTTTTATGAAAAATTAATCTGCAACAATAATATTTTGCTTATATATAGCTAAGATTTTTTTTCACAGCCTGAACTAGGATTTTTTAAAAAAAATCACAATAATTTTAGTTACTACCAATTTAAAAAACAATCGTTCTTTTGTTAAATTTTTTTCACTCTGTTGTGTTAAAATATGGATAAATCCATTTCTAAGTTACATATTTCAAAAATCAAAGTTCAGGCTCTGTACAAAGGTTTGAGATTATATGTAGATGAAATTTTATTATTATCGAAGCATTTTTCATAAAAGGAGAATGTTTTGAAAATAGGTAATTTTATGTTCCTTTTTTGTCAAAATATTTCATTTAAATACTGTTTTATACAGTAATAATATTCTTAAAACAATTTTATGCGTGTATTCTAATCTAACTGACACTAAATTTTAAAATAAAAATTCGTTTGTACGTTTTTATCAAAATTACGGTTCCGTACGTTGTCGGATACCTTAAAGTTATTTAAATTTGCATTTAAAAGACGATTAATTCGAGTTTAATTTATTTTGACTAGAAGCAAGGTCCTATGTAATTTGACAAATATCGTTAAATGAAAAATTCTTGAATTCAGATACTTGAAGGGTTTTTAATTATTTTGTATAATTTTGGAAGTAAACGTAAATGAAAGTGAACGCGTGATTTTTTTAATCCTATGCCAATAAATAAACCCTTATAATTTTTTTTTTAAATATTACGATCCATTATTTTTAAAACCTTCAAACTCCTGAATGCATGTATTTAAAATCTCAGAACCTACCAAATATACTCAAATGTTAAAATGCTTTATGTATTTATTAAAATTGATCTTCACTTTTTAAAAATATATATGATCTTAACTCCCATATCTCATTCCAAACTCGAAAAGGGGTTTCAATATTTTTATTAGATTTTGGACTCATTATCCTGTTTTAAAAAGCAAAAATCGTACTCCTTATATTCCCTAGATTCATAATATATCTCCATTTAGCATGAATTTTTCAGTGTAATATCTCTCTGATATTTTAGAATAATTGTTATTTTTGTAACCATGTCATTTGCTTGTAAGTTTATTATTATTTTGTTTTCGTCGTTACTGTTTTGCGATTAAAAATAGCGCTAATGAAATTCTAGAACATGCTGATTTTTCAACTCGGTCAAAAACACGATCGCAGTATCGAACAATGGATCAACATCAATTCCATTTATTTCTTGCTGATTATCATCAAATAAACAAGTATTTGAGTATTTAATTTTATGTGGTGTATGTGTATTCCAGGTACTTGATGCATACAGCGAGAGAGGAGCATAGTAAAAATATAACACTAATAAGTAATTGTACTTCTATTTAGAAACATAGGTTTAGTGAGGAAAATTAAACACATGTTTTCTGTAATAGAAGTTTATCATTTTGGATCTTTCTGTTTTTTGTTCTTATGCTCTCTCTATCTTTTTTTTAAAGTTTATAAAGTTCTTATAATAATGTTACGTTGATCAGGGTTGGAGGATTTAGGCAAATCAGTCGCAAACAACAAGTTAATTCTTTAAGAGCGATGACAATTTATTGTCGCAATAATCAATCCTTGAAATACAGGATTCAACAGCGAAATTCTCAG
>BMAO01008425.1:0-33060 GCA_019973975.1 Trichonephila clavata | reverse complement strand
AGTTTTAATTTTTTTTAATGAATATATGTTTATTGACATGTGTCAGTGTTCTTTCCAAGCATGCTTAGGTAATACCATTGAAAAATAAGATAAACCGAAGTTAATGTGTTAATTTATTTAGAAATATATATTTTTTTCTCAGCACATCTCTCCCCCCCCCCAATCCAAAATATTGCAAACAAATACCAAGAAATAATTCGCAATCGCTACATTTCAAAAATGTCAATGAAAAAGATGTGAAGTATTCGAAACTTTTTCATCGAAAAAAGCTACAGAAAGGTAATTGATACATTTATGAGATGAAAGAAGTTTTACTTGTCGACATTAAGGTAAGAACACTCAAAACCTCTTACGATTGGGAACCAGAAAGCCGAAACCATTGAAAGAACTTTTTTTAAAATATTTATTTCTATCGGCTCATTTAAAAGGAAAATACAATGAGAGGCCGAAAAAACATTTATAAATACTGTGTTCCCCGAATACCTTTGAAAATATAAATAAGGTCGCTGAAACTTTTAGATCTAATCAAATGTGGGGAGAGGTAATCACTCCTTTTAAAAAGAGATTGTAAAGTAATATACACACATCAATGGGCTTTTTAGGAAAGAGTACTGTGGTAGGTCTAACCACTGAAGTGTGAGAAAGTGGAAACTATCCTAAAGTCAAAAGATGTTTTCCAATCTAACAACAACAAAAGTGGTTAGAAAAAATTCTCACGTTAAAACATTTTGAAAGAACCTTCGAGAGCAAATAAAAAGTAATTGGAACTCTTACTATGATATAGAGGTAAGGAATAAGAATTTTATCTCTGTAGCTATCAACCCATTCATCGGTATGTATGAAACTCGTGTGAGAGAATTTCAGGACTGTAACAGTTGTAAGTCTAACGATTGAAGAATAAATCGTGAAATTATCCTATTAGCTTGTAAAACACAATTTATCAGAGTATCTCTTTCAAAAAGCACAAACAGATGTTACGGAAAGTCCACACAAAACATATCCCTAAGCAGACTTTGCGAATATATCAGTACAAAATAATTGAAACTTAACGACTGATGAAAATAAGAAAGTTTGGTTTACCTACAGGGAGGTAGTAAAGCCGCATTCTTTCAGTTGTGGGGAGAAAAGTGTAGCTATTGCGAGTAAGTTTGAAATAATTGGAATTTTACAGCTTTTGAAGGTGGGAAAAATCAGTTTACCTGCAGGGGCTGTAAAACCCCATTCATACGGCTGAGGGGAGATGTCAAACGCTCTTAGAGGGTTTAAAAGAAAATAAGCCCTTTCTTTCTCAATTCGTTAAAAAAAATACTTTCCAATTATTCTTCACTGTATTCCTACGCATAAGGAATTGATTCCGTATATAAGCAGATGAGGCGAATGAGCCCATTCACTTCTAGCTCGAAATTTTATTCTGTACCCACGTCACGCTTAAACTTTACCTATGGATATCGAAAAAATATTCGAAGAGACCGATTTCCTATCAACGACAAGTCTTAGCTTCTGCTGATTTTGGAGACTTGTCCAGCGAGTTAGATGTACCCTTCGATGGCGTTTTAAGAGGGACATTTTCATGTGACAAATGTGATAGTGTTTTCACGCATCATTGCAGTCTAAGAAGACATCAAATAACAATTCACGCTACTTCACCATTAATTCATTGTAAAATATGTAACAAAAGATTCAATAGAAAAGATAACTTTTTTCGGCATTCAAAAATTCATAAATTAACTCCGATTACCATGAAACTGTCTCAAACAGCCAATGGAGAAGAAATTCCTCTGCGAGCACACCCCCGGAAGCCGTACCCGGTCCCTCTACCACAACGGAAACAACTCTTTCCAACCACGGCAGGACTTCTGTTTCTTCAATTTCAACCGCATCATCACGAAAACGAACTGTTTCGTCCACTTTCAGATCTAGAAATGCGTGCCTAGACACTTTTGAAGTTTACACATTCTTTCCAGATACTTTAACATCAAAGGACTTAACTGTGAGTCTTCACAGCATTAAAACCGAAATTTCAAATAAAATATCGGAAACAGCGTCTTCAAAGCAGGGTGTGAAGTGGTATCTGAATAGCTGTGTTCACTTCATCCGAAAAATTACTACAGAAGATTTTGAGAGCTGTACTTCATATTTTAGATCAAAATGCTGCATTTCTTTAAACCAGGAAATTCCAGACGTTGAAACAAGCATTGAAAGGTAGGAAGTTTATTCATTTTTTCTTTTAAAATAATGAAATAAAATGTAAAATAAATGTTACAAGAATTAAAAGAGAAAATTATTCAAACAACAATAAAATATATACTGTGGAAATATATTTAGAATTGTTTTACATCAAATGTGAATATATTTTGCATTGAATTTATTATTATTTTGTTAAAAAATGAATATGTATATGTTTTTTAAAGGTTATCGCATCATGTAATGAGTTTGAAAATAAAGGATCAGGATGGGAATTCCAAGAGGTGGTGAAGAATGAACTTAAGATTGCCATCTACAAGCCCTTAGCAGCAGCTTCTTACATTCCTCTTCCACCAAAACTAAAAAATAAAAAAGCTATTTTGAACATTAAAAATGAGGACCAACGTTGTTTTTTATGGTGTGTGTTAGCTCATCTTCATCCTGTTGAAGCCAATGCAAATAGAGTGAGTACTTATTTAAAATTTCAGAATGAATTATGTACAAAAAACCTTACGTTTCCCACTCCATTAAATCAGATTGAATGTTTTGAAGAAAAAAATAAAATATCAATTAATGTGTTCGGTTTCGAGAAGGAAATATTCCCCTTGAAAATAACAACAAAGGATTTCGATAAGCATGTAAATTTGCTCTTGATCTCAAATCAAGAAAAAAGACATTATTGTCTTATTAAAAGTTTAAATCGATTACTTTCAGACCTAACCCAACATAAATCAGAAAGTTTTATTGTAATTATTGTCTTCATAGGTTTGTTAAAAAATCAGTCTTAGATGCTCATATAGTGGACTGTAGGAAACATAAAGAACAAAAAATAAAAATGCCCGAAAACAAATGGTTAGAATTTGAAAACTTTAAATTTAACTTACCTGTTCCATATACCATTTACGCCGACTTTGAATCCCTTATTGTGAAAATTAACTCAAGCACGCCTGATCCTGAAAGATCTTTTACAGTGCCAATAGCAAATCATATTCCATGTGGTTATGCATATGTGGTGATTGGACCTGATGGAAATTTTAAAAACCCTCCTGCTGTTTATCGAGGAGAAAATGCCGTTGACCATTTTTTAAAAACATTATTAAGGAAGAGGAAGATATACTAAATATTTTGAAAAAAATTGAGCCAATACATTTTTCTGATGAGAATAAACTACATTTTAAAAATGCCACTCATTGTCACATATGTGAAAAACCTTTATTGGGGGACAGAGTTCGGGATCATGACCCTCTCACCGGGTCATATCGGGGTGCTGCTCATAATATTTGTAACATTAATTATACATTGGCTAAACATATCCCTGTTGTAATTCATAATTTACGAGGGTATGATTCCCATTTGATCATGCAGAGTGTTGGGAAAATAAAAAACAAAAATCTTACTTGTATACCTTCCAATAGTGAAAAATATATATCTTTTTCTCTCGGTTCTCTACGTTTTCTGGACTCGCTGCAGTTTTTAAATGCCTCTCTCGAAAAGTTAGTTTCAAATTTAGAGAAAAATGAATTAACACTAACAAATAAATTTTTTAATCAAAAAACCGATCTGATGCTTCATAAAGGAATTTACCCCTATGAATATATGGATACTTTCCAAAAATTTAATGAAGGATGCTTGCCCTCTAAAGAAGCCTTTTTTAACTCACTTACAAATGAACCTGTAAGTGATGATGATTATGCACACTGTCAAGAAGTATGGAAAAGTTTTAATCTTAAAACTCTTGGAGAGTATCACGATCTGTACGTGACGAGTGACGTGATTCTGCTTGCTGACGTTTTTCAAAATTTTCGACAATTATGTTTAAATTTTTATAAACTAGATCCGTGTCATTGTTACACAGCTCCCGGACTCGCTTGGCAAGCATGTCTTTACATGTCGCGAGTCAAACTGGAACTTTTTACTGATTTAGATATGCATTTATTTGTCGAGAGAGGCATAAGAGGTGGCATTTCGATGATATCTCATAGATTTAGTGTAGCTAATAACAAATATTTAGACTCTTACGACGTAAACAAAACATCTAAATACATCCTTTATTTGGATGCAAATAATCTGTATGGATGGGCAATGTCCCAACCCTTACCTACTCACGGGTTTGAGTGGATTACAGAGCCAATTGATTTTATGAAAATTTCGGATGAGTCTAACATAGGTTACATTTTAGAAGTAGACATGGAATATCCACAAAACTTACACGATTTACATAATGACTATCCCCTGGCCCCAGAAACATTAAATGTGACAAATGATATGCTATCCCCATATTGCAAGGAAATAGCGCAAGAACATAATTTAAATACCAATAGCTGTACGAAATTAGTTCCTAATTTGATGTGTAAAAAAGGTTATATCGTTCATTATAGAAACTTAAAACAATATGTTTTTCTAGGTTTAAAAGTAACTAAAATCCACAAGGTGCTTAAATTTCACCAAAGCCCTTGGCTTAAAAAGTACATTGATTTTAATACGGAAAAAAGAAAAAACGCCAAAAGCTTATTTGAAAAAAACCTCTTTAAACTATTAAATAATGCCGTATTCGGTAAAACCTACGGAAGCGCACAGTAATAGATCTTGTACAGGATCAAAAAAAATCTAAGAAACTCGTTGCTTTTCCTGCATTCCATAATTTTCGAATAATAACAACAGATTTAGTTTCAATAAAGAGAAAAAAAATTTCCCTTTTATTAAATAGACCGATCTACATTGGTTTCTCCATTCTAGATTTATCAAAAATTCTTATGTATAATTTTCATTATGAGTATATAAAATCAAAATATAATACCAATGCAAAATTACTTTTTACTGATACCGATTCGTTGTGCTATGAAATTGTAACACAAGACGCGTATGAAGATATGGAGAAAGATCTACATTTCTTTGATACTTCCGATTACCCCAAAACTCACCCTCTATACAACGAAATAAATAAAAAAGTACTTGGCAAGATGAAAGATGAGTTGTCATCCAGTTTAGCCATTGAATTTGTTGGGCTCAAACCAAAAATGTATAGTTTAAAAAGTGCTGAAATGGAGAAAAAAACGGCGAAAGGAGTCTCAAAAATTATTATTCGACATCAAATTCGACATTTTGACTATAAAGAGACTCTTTTATGTCGTCGTCGCGGATTAGCCAAAGCTTAAAAAATAGCAAGTCACAATCACATCGTGCAAACTGTGTCTTATCAAAAGTCAACTCTAAGCCCTTTTGATAGTAAAAGATACATTTTACAAGATGGAATAAGTACTTTAGCATATGGTCACTTTAAAATTTAATAGCAAACTTGTGTTATTATTAATTTTATTTTTACTTGAAAAATTTCACTGTGATGAATGAGCAAATATGTTGAAGTTAAGTACGTTACATCTCAAAATTTTGAGTTTTTGTATTTTTAAAGATTTGGATATGTTTGTATTGGAGTAAAACATTCCTTCTCCCTCACAAAATGTTGCTTTGTTTATGAAAAGATTATGTACATGAAATTATTCTGTAAATGGTACTTGACCACCTCTTAATTTTGTTTTGAAATAAAACAGAAAATAATTTTTAAAAAATTAACGATGTACTATTGCATTCCATATGCGAAGGAAGGATTCTTTATTTAGATTGAAATGTTAATAATATATCTTTTACTCTATTCAATTGTTTCATTATTGTTGGAAATATTGTTTGCTGTATCTCTGTACATTATTATTATTTTTATTTTATTGTAAATAAAAAGTTTATATAAAAATGTTTTGTTCAATCTCAATTACTTAGTATTCATAGTTAAATGTTTTATGCAAGTAAAATTACAAACATATTTACAATATAAATAGTATAAAAAATTTACAAATCCTTACATTTGCAATGGAGTTTCCAACCATGCAACATCCCTCCACTATGCTAATAAGTGGTCCTTCCAATTCTGGAAAAACTTACTTTGTCAAAAAGTTGTTGGATTATGAAATGTTTAAGCCAACTCCTTCAAAAATCATTTGGTGCTATGGTGTCTATCAAACTCTGTTTGACGAAATTTCTAATGTGGAGTTCATTGAGGGCTTACCTTCAGATCTTAGCCAGATACGTAATGCATTAATCATCATTGATGATTTAATGTCCGAATTAGGAGGCGATAAAAAAAGTTATCAAATTTGTTTACGAAAAGTAGTTATCATAAAAATATTTCAGTTATCTTTATTGCTCAAAATCTTTTTTATAAAGGGGCAGAATTTCGAACTATTTCATTAAATGCATCTTACATGTGTTGCTTTAAAAACGTAAGGGATAAAATGCAAATGGCTTGTTTAGCTAAGCAAATGTATCCAAGTCAAACCAAGTACTTTCAAGAGAGTTTCAAGGATGCAACTTCGGTTGCGTATGGTTATTTGTTTATTGATTTAAGGCCAGAAACAGATGAAAAATTACGGCTTCGCACTGGATTATTTCCAGAGGATGAGAATATCTTCTATCAATCCCGATAACTCAAAATTGGTTCATTTCCAATTAGCCAATTTTCGTCATGAGATTGATTACAATAGTTTTTAAATATAGTTAATCGTTAAAAAAAAGAAATCACACTTTTAAATTAAATTGGATGTTTTACTTATAGTAGTGGATACCTTCTCTTAAATTGCTGTAACTGTGGAAAAACATATTGTTAAAAAAAAAATTACGTGAGATAAAATAATTAACTTTTGAAAGTTATTTAAAGCTTGTCACACAATCATTTTTTTCATTTAACTTAAAAATGTTAGCGAGTCAACATATTAATCATTTGAAGCAACTGGCTCAAAGCAAAAGCAAAGCTGCTCTTTTACGAAATTGTACAAACTCCCTCATAAAGGCTTTGTGTGAATGTACCATCAACATTCTCAAAGGAAACGTCCCTTTGACAAAACATCAAAAGTCTCGGCTTTTCCCCTACAAAAAAGTACTAAGAAAATTAGGGAGTAGGAAAGTACCATTATATAAAAAAAGGAAACTACTTGTACAGAAAGGCGAAGGTTTTCTGAACTTCCTCATACCTGCAGCAGTTTCTGTTTTATCATCATTGCTACATGGAGCACACTAAGAAATTCGTCCTTGTACCTGAAGAGAGACTGTGACAATTCGCCGAAACTCATTTAACCGATTTAGATAAGGAAATGCACAAAATTCTTCGAAGACCTAATTTAAGCGATCAAGAGAAAGTTACTTTATATACTCAAATTCTTTAAAAGTATACAAATTTTCCTCTCCAACAAAACATAACAGAGCCAATACACGAAGTTAAATTTGAGGAATTTATTACAAATCAGAAAAAAGAAGAAGTTGACCAAATGGATTCCTCTGATGCACAACGAATAAATATCGAAAATGAAATTTTGAATCAGATACCTTTGAAAAGAAAATACCAAGCTCAGAAAATTATGGAACTCCTTCAACAAAATAGTACGTCATTATCATGGACTAATGAGAAAGAACTAATGATCAAAAACAAGATACTTCCTAATACCAACATTGTGGACTTGGTAGCGTTTTTGTTAAAAGATAGAAAAACTGAACCGAATGGACTTTGGAAATTTATTGATATTCTAAAAGAGTCTGATTTTCCATCTCAGTTAATAAAAAATAGATATTTTAAGCACAAGACTATGTATGCGAAACCTGCTACTTGGATTCAATATTAAAGGGTAAAGCGTCACGGATGAAGAAGGGCGAAATGAGAGGGACCACCTTGGAAAGGGTGGATGGGAAGGAGCGAAAAGAAGAGCGAAGGACCGCGGGGCGAAAAGGGACGGGGTGAAGAGGCGAAACAGGACGCGGGGGGAGGGGACGGGGAGGCTGCGGTTTGACTGAGGTTGAGACCTCAAAAGCCTCAGAGCCTCGTGATCCAGAACCCCCACTTTTCATCTACTGCCCACACTCGAAACATTTCCAAAAACACAAAATTAGAAACAAAACCCATTTAAAATAAGTGTTGCAAGAAAAATGGAGTAAAATCTCTTCAGATACCACCAAAATTGACCACGGTTGAATCGGTTCCACGACGTTTAGGGGCCAATATAAAAGCTAAAGGATTTGCAACTAAATATTGAAATTTTCTTTGTTTGTGAGTTATTACAAAAATTTCATTGGTGTATTATCACTCTTATGAGTTAAAAATCTGCATAAGTTTATTTCAAATGCTTCTGAAACTTTTAACTTAGGAAGCTTTCCGTTGTGATTGTTCTTTAATTTTACTCTAAATTAAACCATTTGTTATGTTTAAAAATAAAATCCTATTTGCATTTCCTGGCAATGTATTATTTATATCGAAAGTTAAATTAATCAAGTAAAAGTAAGGTGTACTCTCAATTTTTTAAACCAACCACTGCATATGTTTTAGAGCAATTTGATGCTTCGATTGAAATATACTAAAATGTCTCCAAAAAGTTGAATTTCTTTTAATATCCATCTTTTATTATTTCTTCCTTGCGAATCAATGGATAAGTAAAAAAAAAAAAGCTTCAATGATTTCTGATATTTATCATAAATATTTCAATCGTCAATGAGGATTAAATATATATTGCATCAATAAGGATACATATTAAATTAGACGAGTAAAAAGAACATAGTCAACCTTCATATGAATTAGAAAAGCCCCCACACACTGCAATATAAAAAATTTTTGAAACCAAAATATGCCAAAAATGAAGGCAAATTAAATATAAAAAGATTGAAGGAATGCAACAAATATGGCGGCCTAGCAGTAGTCTTAAAATTCTGAATAATTTAAACTTAATTTCAGTTATTTCCTAAAAAAAATTCTAATACGCAAACAGGAATGATGATAATATACTCACACAGACGTAGTCTGCACAATACCCAAGGTAAAGTGCATGCGTATATATATATTGTTGTAAGCAGTGGCGCACACAAGGGGGGGGGGTGTCCTGGGGGTCTGGAAACCCGCAAAGCTCTTGAGTTTTTTTTCGATTGATCATAATCCTATATATATATAACGTAAAATGTAACTAAGTACTTGTAATTAACAATTTATTTTATTAATTAATGCTAGTTATTAATTCAATAATTTTACTTTTTACTGTTTTTTGTTAACAAGATCGACAAAATCAGAAGGATTAATTGGTGTTCTCTTGAGGTCTGATACGAGTTGGGGGACTTCCGACCATGGACTCCCCCCCTTGAAAATTTTTTGTGTGCGCTACTGGTTGGTTGTAAGGAATGCTAGAAACTGATAAAAGATTCACTAGATACAACCACTTCGTAATTTTCAACAAAACGTTGATATTTTGGCTGAAACTCCCCTCTCACATCAACATCATAGTCCATTGGTCAGTGATTCCTTATCCCCATTTCACGATGATCTCAGGTGTCGTCCTTGTCACTTGACAATGGTTCAAAATTACGAGGTCCGCCTCCAAAAGCCCTCGAGTAGCTGAATTGTGCGACTTCCATATTCACTCACTCATTAATTCCGTTTAAGATGAGTGGATCTCACTTCCCTATGTGGCCGCCGTTGCCAAGTGGTCAAGGCATCGGATCGTGGCTAGCGTGTCATGAGTTCGAGACCGGTATCACTAAAGACCCGTCGTGTAAGGTGGCGATGCACGTTAAATCTGTCGAGAGCTCAAACGTCCTCCCGTTGGTGTGGTGTGGTAGTTAGGAGAGGGTGGTACCAGCTCAGGTGTCGTCCGCGTCACTTGAACATGGTTCGAAATGACGCGGTCCGTCGCCAAAAGCACTCGTGTAGCTGAACAGTGCGATGTTAATATTCTCTCACTCACTCACCCACCCACTTCCCTATACGTATCTATGTTATATTCATACACGAGCGCGCAAACACAGAAATTACTATTTAATGCGGCCGCGGTAGCCAAGTGATCAAACTCGTGGCTGGCGAATCGTGAGCAGGGACGTCTTAAGACTTCTCGAGGCCCTGGGCCCTGTGGTAGACCTTGAGCCCCTACGCTTAAGTAGGCTTTGGGCCCCTACGTTAAAGTAAGCCCTGGGCTCCTACACTAATGTAGGCCCTATCTATGATCCTTAAAAGTAGACAGTACGAAGCATACCTCTTGTCAAATACTCGTACAAACAATAACCCAAAACAAATTAATGTGCATGAATTACAACTGCACACACCGGCTCGACCAACTGTCACCTTTCGACTGAATGAGTAATGAAGGTGTATAGTGGTAGACTTAGGCCTATACATAGACGATGGTCATCACATGTATCCAATTGACATATTGTCCAAAATTCCCAGTTTTTCGGAGAATATAACCGGAAAAAAACATTTGACAGTTGAAATTATTCGAATTATAACCTTATTAAGAAGACCCGCCATATTCAGAGTCATGTTTGTGTCGAGGTTCAAAATTCTTACGTTGACGTGGTGAAGAAGTCAAGAGATGAGGTGCCAATTTATGTGTCGTCCTTGACTGACGTTCAAATTGCGAGGTCCATTCCATACACTCGCTCTCGTGTTGCTGTAAAGTGCGATGTTTTAATCAAGGATCAAACCAAAATATTATTTAATGTTAAAATAAATTAAATATTAAAACAAAAAATATTGTCAACAATCTCCACATAGACATCCAGAATACATCCAGAAACCCTTTTTAAATTTCCTAAGATTCCCAAAGAGTCCGCCCGAACCCTTTCTGGTATGCTTAGTTTGAAGGAACAGATGATAAATTGTAGTAATATTTTTCCACGCACACAAAGTGTATTAACACATCAGGAACATCTGACATATCTTGAAATGTTAACTATCACGCAAGGGACACACAATCATTAGGCTTGAAGTGTGAGAAGGATGAGTCCGTCCAATGGCACACATAGGAGTTTTTCAAGGGGTGGGGGAGGATCGAAGGTTGGAAGTCCACCATTCTCGTATCATGCTCCAATGCGCCGCCCAATATATTTTATTGATTCTGTCGATTTTCGGGAACAAAAAGCAGTAAAGTATTAGTTTTGAATAAATAATTAGCATTCATTAATAAAATTTATTACAAATAATTACATTTTACGTACTATATACATAAAATTATAATCAATAAAAATAAAAAAGATTCTTTTTGTTTGATTAGGGACCCTCCCCCCTTTGTGTGCGTCACTGAGTCCGTCGCATTACTCACCTAAGAGGATATTGGAACAAAAACAGTTGAGAACCCTAAATCTAGTGTGACGTCAGCACAAAATAAATAACTTGAACTTCTAAATACTGTTGATAGATACACACTGAAACGTCGCATATCAGCTATAAGCGCTCATTCAAAACAAATAAACAAAAGTTTCTTTTTATAGGCTCTCGTACCACATGAGTTTGACATTTTACTTCACTCGCCGAGCTCCCTCCTACCCGATTTGTCGTTCTGATCACCCCCCTTCCCTCTGTTGTCCGAAAATCGCCAGTATTAATGAACCCTGAACTGTCTCCCGCACCCTGTACGACTTTATTATTCGAACCACCTTCCTCCCCCCCCGGATCCAATCACAAAGCCCCGAGGGAAGGATCGTAATAGAGTGCGAATTTAAAAGAGCAGCACCCCTCTCCTAATCCGGAAGCGAGCGCCTGGGTGGGCCCCACAGATTAAATGGCAATCGAGGGAGCCCCTAATCTGTGCTTACAACATGCACATGACACAAATCAGCTTAAACTGGTGGGACGGAAACAGTGACGGGTTGTCGTAGCCCCTTGGCGGCAACGAATGATTGGCGATATATTTTGATATCATTACAAATTTCTTTAGTATTAAAAAGGGATGAGAATGAATGAGAGCATATTAACGTCGCACTGATTAGCAACACGAGGGCTTTTGGGGACGGTCCGCGTAATTTTGAACCATGGTCAAGTGACGCGGACGACACCTGAGTTGGCACCCCCTCTCCTAACTACCACACCACACCACGGGAGGACGTTTGAGCTCTCGACAGATTTAACGTGCATCGCTCCCCTACACGGCGGATCTTTAGTGGTACTAGGATCGAACTCATGACACGCTAGCCATGATCCGATGCCTAGACCACTCGACCACCGCGGCCGTATTTAAAAGGGATACACACACAAATTAGTTTAAGAAAAAATGAAATCGCAAATTTGTTTTTAAACAACGTTTGTGATATTTTTTTATTTAAAATTGTCCAATTTTATTCGGAAATCTTCACAGTCAATTTAATTTAAATACCTCAATTTGAATCTTTTAAACTAATTTTGCATTTAATTACATTTTGTTTTTATATATATTTCTCATATAGAAATGTAGTTTAAAAAAAAGCAAGACTTCAATGCATCTAACTTCGTATTGTTTTAAAGTTATATTGATAATTTAATCCTAGGATTTTGGCAGGGTCATTTTTAACTTCCCCGGCGCCCTAGGCACTTCTAATTGTTACCCCTTACCCCACACATTATTTCCCGAGCACCCCCTCCTCCTTCAGTTCTTACCTTTAGAATTTTTTATAAGTATTTCCCCTTTTTTTTACCTACAATTCTTTGCACCCCCTAGTCTCTTGCACCCAAGGCACGTGCCTAAGCGGAAAAGAAGTAAAGAAGGGAATTCCCTCTTCCGTAAAGAAGGGAAACAATTCCTTTCACACCCGGACAAAGTTGACTGAAAAGGGACAATGATTAAGTCCCAAGAAGTTTTCTTCACATACTATACACAAGTAGCCACAGCACGTGTGAAGGGAGACGAGTTCTATCCAAAAATAGCTTCCGAACGTGCTCTTTTTGTATTGTGCGGCACAAATTGATTCGCGTGAAAGGGTCCTAAACAACTTCTCATTAAGGGATAGGCTTTAACCATTTTGATCTCTGTGTCAATCCCTCACTTGGTGCAAGGATTTGGGATTGCACCCAAAACGAGCGTCGTAGTTGTCAACAGAGATCTACTGAATGAAAAGTCGGAGGTTCAGGACGCAGAAAACCAGCGACGTAACGAAAAATATTAGCCCCCCCCCCTCTGCAAAGTCAGGTTTTGGGCTTCAAGTCGGATCTTACAAAGGATTGTGTTCTTGGTGTCAGTCAGCCTTTGGGCCCCTAGAGTTCTGTTTCCCCCCTCTTTGAGATGCGGGGGTGTACGTTACGCCACTGCAGAAAACCACTTGTGTAACGAAATAAAATTTTCAGTTCATTAGTTGAAAAAAGGTCCTTACGTGAGACAGTATGGAGAGCAACTATTCAGGCGACAGAGACGATTCCGTTGAGAAGCCCTAGTATGAAGCCTATCGAATGATGTTTTAAAATTTAATACCTTTTCTTGTCAGCGCCAATGAAAGGATAGGTCTTCCAATGTGGCAAACAGCACCTTTCAGAAATAGCCTAAACCGCACCATTCAAGATCAACATCCATAAACCCTGTTTCCACCCCCTTTCCACGACTTGAACCCTCCTCCTTCCTTTCTCCCGAAATCCGTGAATTTTAATCACTACTCCCTCTCCCCGCCCATGCCTTTTTAAAAAGGCGAACGGGAGGGGGCAGAGGGGTGGACCTCAGATCCGTATCGTTTGGTAACGACGTTTAACTGTTGATCGGCTTTGGCTACAGCTAAAAAGCGCCGCCATTTATTGACACAGATGTCTGCCCCTCACATTTAAGCCGATTCTTCAAATGTGTATTAAGTGGGTTTGCGCATTTGCTATAATTTCTTCGCGGGTTAATTCCAGAGAAGTAATTGTCCATAGTTTTTGAATTCATCCGCGTTTAGATGTTCTTTATAAAGAAGAGATTTACAAAATCCCTCCTACCCTCTTTGGATTCTTAATTAATCCGGCTTTTAAGCCTTTACTGACAATTTCAGATTGTTGTTTTTCTGTGTGCATGTTTGAGGAATGCACACAATGTGGTTTTAATCTTAAAAAAATCCCCCTGAAAGAATTTTTAAATTTTTTTTTCTGGTTAGATTTGCTGAAACGCAAATATAGTCGGACCCCAATTTACTGAATTCATTGAGACCGAATATTTTGTTCGTTATATCGGGGTACAAACAAGCTTTATATTTTTTGCACCTACCCTCTTTTTGAAATTCTATAATAAAAAAAGCAACGACGCAAAAAATATCCATGGTTAGAAATTAAGCGCTTTTTATTCAACAGCTGAAAATACTATTAGTGAAATAGTATGCATTAGTTAATTAGACATTTTAAAATAATCACTATTAAATGTCTGAGAATCTATTTGATTACTGACTCGAAAAAGTTTTTTCCTCTGACTTTATGCAGATAAGAAAATACAGCTGCTGCATAAGGTATGTTTTCAATTTCCAAACAATGCAAAGCATTAGAAAATGCAATAGTTTTGATTAGAGTTTCATCATCGATTTCTGCATCAGAATCGCTATTCATTAGCTCCGACAAATCAACGATTTTCCAAAATTCAATTGCACCGATAGGCAGTCCATCATCGTATGTAACATAATCGTTAAACTATTCCTTGCATTATGGAGTGGGGTGAGATGAGAAAGGAGTTTCCTGTCCTATTCAAAACTCACACGAGAGGTTATACTCACGACTCCTTTGCTCCGGTACAGTCAAAAATAATCTGCACCCTTTCCCGTCCAAATTTCCTCTTTGAAAGAAAAGTCCTTTTTTGTTCCGGATGCAAATAATGAAAAAAAAATTTTCATCTGTTGAAATAATTCGTTTAATAGGGGATTTTGTCTTCATTTTTACCGGGAAAAGAGAAAAATTCGTTAAATCGAGGCTCGACTATAAATTTGTTACAATTAATATATATGTATATATATATATTGCTAAAAAAACATTTTTTTAGCATTGCAGTAAACAATTTATTGGATGAAACAGAAATTCTAGAACATTCTATTTTCTTTGTGTACTACACTGGTGTCCACCGTAAATGCAACACCAAGAAAGACAAGAGATAGCACAACAAAATTTATTTTGTAGATAACATGCTGACCAAGTATCAAATGATTAAATTTATAGACTACTGTGAAGTGGGGTTCCTGCCAGAATCAGTAGCCAGAGTAGCCGCCATTGTTGGAGATCACCGCTGCCACATTCCTCGCCATTGATTCAAAGAGACTTTGGATGTGTTCTTGGGGTATAGCAGACCAAGCAGCTTCCACACGTTGCCAAAGTTACCTGGTGTGGCAGCTGGGGGTGTAATCTGTCAGTCCGTCGTACCCTCCTGCATCCAATGGTCACATATCCGGATTACAGTTGTTTGGTTTCGTCCAACACGACTACCGATTTCCCTGAAAGATAATCCACAATCTCGGTAGGCCACTATCCTTCCTCTGTCGAATTCGGATACTTGATCAAAAACTGATCGCTGTTTTCTACGAGACATAACTGATCGCTTTTTGAAAAAACCACAAGAAAAACACAATTGCCGAACTTGAAATCTCCAAGCCTTAAATAGCGCTTCGAGGTGACGCCACAGGCGTGCGTGATGTGTGCCTGCGCTGAAATTCTAATCATTTGCATATCTCACCTCCGCTAATGCATGTTGTAAATTTCATGTTATTTGCGTTCTTCCTTCAGGATGTTGCATTTACGGTGGCCAGCAGTGTATTATGCCTGATACCAACTGATGATTCCCTGTTTTCAGGTTTTTTTAACTACTCAAACGTTAGCCCAAACGAAGAGGGTAATCACTCTCAGGAAATGATCCGCGCGAAAGTTCTAATTTCACCGAAGAATATTTCGCATTTTCTCTCACTTTATAAATAAATTGAAACTGAAAACCTTCCATCTCATAAGGATCCTCATGAGTTCAATTGACCGATACTCGGAGGAGATCCTTTGAATCGAACGTGGAAAAAAAAGGAATGGCCCCATTTTTGTACTAGCTGGGTGAGTGAGTGAGAGAATATTAACGTCGCACTGATTAGCAACACGAGGGCTTTTTGGCGACGGTCCGCGTAATTTTGAACCATGGTCAAGTGACGCGGACGACACCTGAGCTGGCACCCCCCTCTCCTAACTACCACGCCACACCAACGGGAGGACGTTTGAGCTCTCGACAGATTTAACGTGCATCGCTCCCCTACACGGCGGATCTTTAGTGGTGCTAGGATCGAACCCATGACATGCTATGTACTAGCTGGGACAAATAGTTTATGCAACACATGGCTTAGGGGGAATTTATTTCTTAATATTTTAATCAAAAATTTTGATCGATCGTTTTTTTTTTTTTTATTTCTTTGATGTTGTTTCTTTCGTCATGATGACGTTTATTTCGTCTTATGTTCACAGTCTTGAAAATAGTAGTTTGATAAAATATAGGTTGGGCATATGGGTTCTGAGTAGTCAAGGTCAGCGAGTTCAAGTCCTCGTGCCATTGAGTGAGTCGCCTTATTCAGTAATGTGAGCTCTTTTGGCGATGGGTGCCGGAATTTCAAACCATGCCCAAGTGATGAGGACAACGCCTACCCTGGCATCCTCCTCTCCCATCTTCTACACCACACCAACGGGAAGACGTTTGAGGCCCGACACATTTAACGTGTTTTTTTTGTTTGTTCCTAATTATTCGTCAATTAAATTTAATTATTCTAATAAAATAGTATAGTAAAAAGAAATCCCATCCTCAGAAACTAGGCTATCCCAGGTGAGATTCGAACCCACGACCTTTGGATTAGAATTCCAACGCGCTATCTATTAAGCTATAAGGACACAATGAACGATTTTCCTTTCTATATATGGTGTTGGACTATTATTTTTGTGTGTGTGTTTGTTACTATTTATTGATTTTTTAATTTAATTAATGAATTAATATTTGAAAAAACTGTACAAGTTTAAAAAGATGTTTTTGAACGTGAACGGATGAATAGAAAGTATTTTATTAACGATTACAAATTTGAACAAGATAGAGGGAGAAAGTGAACTATAATAGTAGGAATTGAAAAAACTCAATTATAGCTGAGCACCGTAGTTTTTCCTTCAGTTCAGTTTAACAACCTCTTCGTAGAGAGGGTTGTGAAATGTTGTAAGCACTCGTTTCGAAAGTACGAAGAGGGAAGTGTGTGTTGAAAGGGAACTTCAATACAGGCGGAGATGGCAAGCCCCACAAGTGCGCCAGCGTCTAATACGATCAGCAATAGGCATTAGTCGCATTGAGGAAACACTGTGGGTCACGGCACTTGGCGGGCTTCATTGAACATTGGCGATCGGAAGTGACATCTTGGCGACAGAACCTCTCTCGTGTGTGTGTGTGTGTAAAATATCTACTTAAAAAACAAGAAAGAAGGGGTTGTTTCTAGATTCATTTTGCTTTTTTTTAGATTTAAAATTTGTTTGCAGAAAAAAATTTCAATATTTTATAAAGCAAATTATTAACAATATTTTTTTTTTGAGGAAAAAAGAATAAATCGCCACAAAAAAAAAAAAAAATTAAAAAAGGTTTTGTTATATTTAAACTTTGTTCAAGTGTTTTAATGGCACTATATAACATTATTGGTGTGTAAGTAAGTACTTATAATTTGCTCTTCATTAAATTTCAGGGTTTTTTCTTCGAATACATGGTTAGTTTTTATAAAGGAAATTTCATGTATGAAAACTAAATATGTAATACTTTGATTTTGTCATTTCACTGTAAAAAGTTTGAGTTGTATTTATTATTATTACTTTGTGGCTTCTTACATTTGGAATTTTTCAAAATTCGTCTTCTCATGTTTTTTTTTTTTAAATGTCCTTCTCATGTCCTCTTTTTGTCCTCATAAACCTTTACAAAAAAATTTCTGTTCTTCCAAATCCATAAGATTTAAATTTCATAAAAAATTGGAGCATAAATGCAGCTCAATTTCAGAAGAGTTTATACTTTTATTTTTTTTCTTTTCAAAATTAATCTGTGGTGGTAATCGATCTCAAGTAAGTTAGTTCCACACACACACAATTCTCAAATATACCTTCAATTACTTTTTTTCTTCTTTCCCAAAATTTGAATTTCGTAAAATTAAATGAGGTATTTAAATTGATTAAAAAACAATAAAATGAAATCTTTAAAAAACATTTTTTTTTTTTTTGTAAATACTGTCGATAAAAAGATAAAACAATTTTTTTTAAAAAAATATTTTCCGAAAGGTTTGTTGTACAAAATTTTATGCGTTCAGTATTATACTAAAAATTACCTTCAGCATTCGTAACTCTAGCTCTTAAAACATTTTTTGTTTTGTTTCTAAAAGCTAATTAAAAGTGTTAAAAAAGAGTTTGCTCGGAATTATTTACTTTTTTAAATAACATCTACTCGAATCTGAGCCGCACTCTTTTTCCAGTGGTAATACTACTGAAAATCGGGTGCTGCTTAGAATCGAAGGCAAAACATTTGTTGGATGGGGGAAATTGATTTTTTACCCTTTCAAAAGGAAAAATGTAATCGTCCATTCTAACCACATTCATCGATGACTTATCCCATTCCGCTGCTTATCTTTAGTATTCAGTCGGCTCTGTAACCTAGTGGTCAAGGTATCGGATCGTGGCTGGCATATCATGGATTCGAGCCCAGTACCACTAAAGACCCACCGTATATCTGTTATGCGATGCACGTTAAATCTGTCGAGAGCTCAAACGTCCTCCAGTGGGTGTAGTGTGGTAGTTAGGAGAGGGGTGTCGTCCTCGTCACTTGACCAGGGTTCGAAATTACGAGGTCCGTCACCAAAAGCCCTCGTGTAGCTGAACAGTGCGACGTTAATATTCAATCACTCCAGTATTCAGTCTATCCTAAACATCGTTGTCTGCTCGTATTTAGGATATTTTTTTGATATTTAAAGATATCGGTAAAATCAACAGAACGAGTTCACTATAATGCATGAAAAGAGAGGCAATTTTATACGAAAAAAAAAGGGGGGGGGGATCCGAGCAGCGGCCACTGAAAATTTGACACGGATGAAACAAAATATAGTACGTCGATAGCGTAAGCAAAATGATATAATTTTTCCTTGTAACTGTTCAATTCTTTAATAATAATTTAAAACAAGATATCAATCATTATCATGGCCAAGTAATTTCAGCGCGTTTTTCACATGTTGTATTTTACAATAATGCAGCTAATGAACTTTTTACTAACAGAAAATAGTACTATACTTAAAAAAAAATGTAAATTTTTTTTTAAATTATTAAATTTAAATATGATTTGGCTCATCTAGGGCACAAATGCGACCAAATGACAAAAACCCGAGGTCAATCGGTTAATTATTGACTGAGAAAAAGGTACGACAAAATATGGAACGAAGTCGAAATTTGCGTCCCAATAGCGCTTTTTTTTACACTACGTGAAAAACGCGCTAAAAATGCACTGGGGGACATGGAGTGAGTGAGTGAATATTTACGTCGCACTGTTCAGCTACACGAGGGCTTTGGGCGACGATCCATATCATTTTGAACCATGGTCAAGTTACGCGGACGACACCTGAGCTGGCACCCCCTCTCCTAACTACCACACCACACCAACGGAAGGACGTTTGAGTTCTAGACAGATTTAACGTGCCTCACTCCGCTACACGGCGGTTCTTTAGTGGTACTGGGCTCGAACTCATGACACGCTAGCCATGATCCGATACCTTGACCACTTGGCTACCGCGGCCACCTGGGGGACATGGAAGACGAGACCATGCCCGAAAATGGCAACACCGGCACCCATTCCAAAGTCATCTGTGACTATGGGAGAGAAGAATCATGTTCGAAACATGATACTGATAGTTTGAGTAATTATAGGTTCATCTATGTATTTGAAAGTTGATGAAATAAGTTAGCTATTAACTTCTTATTATTTCTCATTAACATTTATCGTAATAATTAAATATTAAAATAAATATCGGTTATCAATAAACCTTTTACAATTTTTTATTTCTTCGCAAAAACGTGTAGAGAATTTGGGATGCGGCTTAGATTCGAATAAATACGGTATTTAACGTCTTCAAGGATCTGTGAACCTTCTTGAAGGGAACTAAACAATATATGAATAAACGACGAAAGGTAAGACTGTGCAAAAGAAAGTTAAGTAAAAAGATCCAGATATTTTGTTCAATTCACTGAAGAATAAAAAAATAAGTCGCCCCACTAGACAAGCTATTTTTTCATTCTATATTTACACCCCTTGTGGGCAGCCAATACGAGTCTATATCCTCACCCATCCCCGACCAATCCGAGAACAGTGTCTCAGCTCTCAACCAAGCCATATTCCAAGGAACGAGGATATACTGTTGTTGGAGAGCCAGCACTCGAGAGCGCTTCTTCTCCGTATGTATGAGTATCTGAAAAGAAAAAAAAGGTCAAGCATCGGCGGGCCGGAGGCGCTCGGGGAGACAAAGGAGGGAGGCAGGTGGCCAGTCATCTGATCCTTTATGAAGGGGCAAAAAATCGGGTTCCCTGGATTCGAACCGAGAGCTACTTATTATGAACCGTTTGTGCAAACCACTCGACCATGGAGACCCGCAAAGAAAGGAACATAATTTCAAGCCAAGATACCTCACATAGCCACGCCCCCGGATCACCACAAACCAACCAATAACCATCAAGCCTCTCCGCAGAATGTAAAATTCCACAAACGTCGTTCCAACATCTTAGACTCTCATGATATGGGATTCAGGACTGTTTTACAGTCCAGATGCCCACAGATACACCGCCATCAATAAATGAATAAGATGCCCCTTTTCTTAGTTATTCTTTTTTACAGTATAAATTCAGTTTTCTAATAATTATTTTTTTAAATTCTGAGTTCGGATGGTTGTAGTATGAACGATGAACCTCACTATTTTTGGCGACAGAGCTTGTAATTCAGATCTAACATCATTGTGTGTGTGAAGAGAGAGAAACTGTGATATACCACTCTCCTAACTTTCACTCCACACCGTTGTCTAGGCATCGGAGTCCAAGTGGTCTAGGCATCGGATCATGGCTAGCGTGTCATGAGTTCGATCCCAGTATCACTGAAGACCCGCCGTGTAGGGGAGCGATGCACGTTAAATCTGTCGAGAGCTCAAACGTCCTCCCGTTGGTGTGGTAGTTAGGAGAGGTGGTGCCAGCTCAGGTGTCGTCCGCGCCACTTGCCCATGGTTCTAAATTACGAGGTCCATCGCCAAAAGCCCTCGTGTAGCTGAACAGTGGGACGTTAATAGTCACTCACTCCACACCATTGGAGGATTTTAAGAATTCGATAGATATAAACGTGAGTTGAATAACTAGGACAATTATAATAAATTATTATATTATAGAGAGGTAGATAATAATTTTTTTTCTTCCTTGACCCATTTCTCCGCAGGTAGAGTCAGAACTCCTTTTTTATTGTTGTTACTAATGCCACCTGTCTGACGTAGTTTGATGGAGGCTTACGAAATTCATCATGGCATCGGACTAGATAGTAAGCCTGTCGTTAGCCGTAGCTTTGAGCACCATACAGGGGTCAGAGGCCTCCCAACTCGCCTAGCCCATTTCTCCGCAAGAAGAGTCAGAACTCTTTTTTTTATTAATATATATTATGTTTATACTTTAATTATTAATTATTTTGCATCCATCGAATTCTGTTACATTTTTCATAGAATAAAATTATATTTATGGATTCAAACACAAAATATAAAACATTCAAATGTCTCATGTTAAAAAAAAAAACTATCATTAAAACTATCGAAATTTTCATTTTCTTCATCAAATTTTTCAAATTGTACAGTTACTTTATGACTAGAAGAATGATCTCTAATTTGCAGCGCTCGAATCAGTTCTTGATTCTGCCTAAGCAATTCTGCCATTTGCAGTTCCATGGTTCCAAACGATTAAAGAGAAAAGAAGAAAAAAATTTTCTACCTTGAGCCGTCTTCAGGCAATGCCTTATCCAAAAGAAAAAGATTTTTTCTTCTTACTTCATCTCTAGCTGAAAACTTAATAATTCCAGGATATTCAAAGATTCTTCAAAGCGGAATTATAACAAAGATTTCTAACATCCTCGTCACCAACATTTACGTTTATGGGTTTCAAAATAATTAGATGCATATTACATATAAAGTTAGTTTAATCACGATATTCACGGCACACAGTTACGATACACACACTTATAACTATAGATTCATTACATTAAATTCTAATAGTTGCGTGGCATTTATATACGGAATACTTCCGTTCAGTTACAGTTATTAGTCTTTAATTGGTTGAAGTTAAATAAACCACACAAGACAAACTTTCTGCACAATTTCTTTGATAAGGAAAGGGGTGCAACAGTAATATTACATTTCAGTTTCGCATACCATACATTGTGAGTAGCCGCTATAGCCTAGTGGTCAAGGTAACGCACTCGTGGTCGGCGTGTCATGAGTTCGAGTCAAGCACCGCTTAAGACCCACCGTGCAGAGAGGGCTGATGTACGTTAAATATGTAGAACAGAGGTGGGCGGACTTTTTCAGTGTACGGGCTATTTCTAAAGTTTTTAAGGTGTTGTGGTTCACTCAGTTGCTTAGGTATGACCAGGAACGTCTCAAGACATGGGCCTCGTCTCGTTCTAGATTCAGCCTTAATAAGATAAAAATTCAAATAATTTCAATGATCAAATCTTTTTTTTTTTTTTTTGTTGCTGTATTCTCCGAAAAACTGGAACTTGTCAGACTGGAACTGCTCTGGAACGAAAGATATGTCAACTGGCTACTTATGATGACCGGCGTCCACGTACAGCCATCTAGGTCTACCACCATTATTACTCATTCAGTCAAAAGGCAGAATTCGGTCGAGACGGTTTGTGCGTTTGTAAATCATGCGTATTTATTTGTTTCAGATCATTCTTTGTTCGAGTATTTGGTCGCCCATCCGGTATAGTGGTTAGCGCCGCTAACTGCTGTGCCGTAGGGCTTGGGTTCGAATCCCGGAGAAGGATGGATGTTTGTAAATGTATAGTGCCTTCGCGTGGCATGGGGGTACTCTAAATAGCCGTCGAGCCCCAAGTCCTCTTGTGAGGTTGGTGGAAGGGGAAGAGAGGTGGGAGGCCCTTGACCACTCCCAGGGTCAAGGGGTGGGACCGAGCCAAATCGTACTGTCACCTGCATGGTGCTCAAAGCTACGGCTAACGACAGGCGTACAATCCAGTCCGATGCCATGATGACAATACGATCTGACTTCGTCGGACAGGTGGCATTAGCAACAACAACAACAACACGAGTATTTGACAACGTAGGCTGTGTACTGCCTACTTCACGGGTCAGATGTGGTGCCTACTTTTTCGTAGGGGCCCAGAGCCTCAAGAAGTCTTAAGACGTCACTGGGTGTGACCATTCTCTATAAAATTGTATGTTTTCTTTTCTTAAAACTAGTTTTCGGCATTGTACCCCTCTTTTAAAACATGACAAATAACTCTTTTTACTACAAAAACACAAGTTAATCAAAAATGCCAAGTGGAATGCTTTAACAACCATGAGAGACTGTGGACGTATTCAATGCAGAGAGCGTACTGATGAATCTGAAACCGACGTTTGTGCTTAATTTTTTCGCTACCGAGTCACGTGCCATCGCAAAACATAACATCAGCATGATAATCGAATCCCTTGGAAACGTTGGGTGTGGGAGGATGTCTTAATAGCCAATCCCATGCTATCGCGGGAAGTGCTAATCAGCAACATTTATTCTCCCCTTTAATCGGCGTGTGGGGAAAAATTCATTTATACAGCTGGCATTGCAGTGATCACTTTTTCCCCCCTACAGAGACAGTGAACGTGTTGAACGTCATCGTTTGCTTCCAATGAAGGTACATGTGTCGTCTACACATTTATCGAATTATTCTCTTAAGGGGAAGGCCGTCAGTTGTTTAACATCTTACATGACATCTAGATGGCGTTGGCTTTTGCGAAATGTTTGGCACAAATATTTTTCTGAAGATTCCCAAGATGGGCAATAAATTTCTCTCTCGGGTACTCCTCTCAACAAAATTCTTCCCTCAGAGAAAGCCGACGCTCGCTAAGGAATGGGGATTGGGGGTGGGTCACAATCGTAAAATTGGTAGTTCTTTTTTCTTTTTCAGGGGAGGGAGGGGGTAAAACAGCAGTGAATCTTGTCCATGGAAGAGTTATTTCTGGACAGTGGTCAAACTTTTCGACTCACGGAACCCTTAAAACTGTAAGATGTTTTCCGCAGTGTTGGATAAAACGACATGGAAGACCCCTAGGCAGTCCAGTTCTCGGGGCCCTGTAGCCTAATAATCTTATTACACGACATTTTAGCAATATATTTCATTGCACAAATAAAATAACAGATAATCAGCGAATTAAAAAATATGGAACTAAACACTAATTATTTATTAGAATCTGTAATAAAAACTATTTCTTGCAGCAAAAAATAGCTAAATATTTGGGTTTTTTTTTATTTTTGGGACCCTTAAAAAGAGTGGGGCCCATAGGCAATCACCCACTCCACCTAATGAGTAATTCGGCACTGGTTTTTGGGGAATCCCATTCGACACTTAGAAGAATATATCTTAAAATAATATTTAAAATATATAGATAAACATATTTTTAATGTTATATGAAAAGAAAATTTTAAAAATTTTATTTCTTATTAGAAATTTTTTTGATGTAAGTATAATGTTATTTATTCATTGATAATATTAATTTGTGATCCAAATGTCACCTGCGCATGTATCATATTTAGTAACTGAGATATGTGTTCACGTTTTTTACACAAACTGTCGGCCCTTGGAAATTATGTGCAGTAGCATTTCATATTCCACGTTTAATTCGTTTTTACATTTTGTTTTTGTAAACACTCGCGTTGAGAAATATTTTTCACTTACTAATTACATTTTTGTGAATGGCATTAAAATGTTCACAGCTATGTGAGAAATTCTGCGTATTTTGCAAGAATTGAAAACCTAAAATTTTGGTGTTCTAGCTTAAATTAAAATTTTAGCATTGAATCTCTTGATATGTCGATAAATTTTTCCATCTTCTTCATTATAGGTGTCCCCCCCCCCCCACAAATGTAAAAGGTTTCAGAATATTATACTAACTAGTATAAAATTACTTTGTGGAACTCGGGATAGCAAACAATAGTATATTCGTAATCTAATAGATAAAGAAAGTTTTAAACTCATTTTTATTATAAAACAATAAAAGTTTAAAAAGTTTTTCACAACAAAGTTATGTATAAATAAAATTTTTAATTTTAATGTATGAGATCATTTTTAAATAATTGTGGTTATACGAATTTCATGAAAACTTGAATCCGTTTTGCATAAACATTTATAATTTTTCTTTTCGATTTTTTTTTATTGTGACTCGTGGAATCCCAAGGTTCTGTGGAACACAGTTTGAAGATCAATGCTCTAGATAATTGATGTAGAGAACGAAACTGTTTAATTTTTTCTGAATAAATGGTTTTCAAAGGAAGAATGGGTGGATTTAAAGCAATGAAAAACTTAATTTCACGTTTTAATATGCTGTATTAAATGAACAAACAATATGATACAATTTTACATTCATGCGATAGAAAAGGGGTTGGCTACCTATTTCACGTGTGGCACGCGGCACAATTCTCAGTGGCACTCCGCACTACTCAACAAATGTGTCATTTTTTGAGAGGAGGGAAGTTGATAAATTTGTAATGGATCTTATTTGAAATTGATCTCCAAAATTATGGACAATTACGAAATGTCGAAAAAATCGGAAAGGTAACTCCAAAGATAAATTTACAGCTTTTTTGTAATTTATTGAATGCCATTGCTGGAGAGATTTAATTGCTTCAAAAGAGAAAATTGTATGCACATTGCTCTCCGTTTTTGGTTCTAGTTATCTAAGTAAGTAAAAAATCTTTCCTCACAAAAAGAATATTTCGAGTCCGCATAGAAAATCAACAAAGAGTTATCTCAATTTTCTTCTAAGACCAATTCTTACCAATAAAATATAATTAAATATTTTTCAAACAAAATGCGCAAATAATAACTTCATTACATTACTTTTAATTATAAATAGCGGTACAATAGCATCACGTGTATCTGAAAAATATTTAAACAATTTTTAAATGAAGAAAGTACAAACAAAAGAAAAAATATTACAGTACAATTCTGAAATATATCAACATTGATAAAAGTATGATATATTTTATGCTCATATACATATAGATTAAAATACAATTTTTAAATCACATACAATTATTAATTTTAATATACAATAACATAAATTTAACATTGATACCGTTGGATAACCATAAGATTATTTAATTTTAACGCATATTTGGCAACAAAATAATAGTATTGTTTTATGTAGTGGATGACACTTGATGCTAATACAGTTTTTTCAAATATTTATCTATTAATTACCAATTAATTAAATAAATTAATTACCGGTTTTCGACTCCAACTTAGATTTGTCTCCATTATTGTAACATTGAAAATGCTAAAACAAAACAATAACAAAAGTTGGCGCCGAAAACCAGTTTTCCATCCAAACTAGCCAAACCGGGTGCGCATTGTTACAACAATTCGGACCAAATCATGCTTTTCTTCAATTCCTACTATAAGTTCACTCTCTCCCTATACATATATCTATATATATCTTGTTGAAATTTTCAATCGTTGATAAAATACTTTGTATTCATTCATTCAGAGTAGGAATTGTCTTAAATTTGTTTTATATTACTTGTTTCCCTTGAAAATGAAATTAATCTAACAGGAAATTGAGCTCAAACTTATCGGACGAAAACCTGCAGCATCAATTACGATGTACAAATATATGCATTGAGATCTATTGCAAAAACTCAGTGAAAGAGTTGAGAAACAAATATCTCACTAATCAAATAAATTTAAATAATATTGTTTGATTCATTGCATTTTCATTATTATAATATATTTGTTTGTATACATATAAAAATAATGAAAACAATAATAATTCGTTCTGTTTTAAATTTTTACTCCAATAAATGCTTGTAATAAATCCAAATCTATCATAGAGATATATATTTTTATATGTGGCCCGCTGAATTGTAATGTTTTTCCGAAGTGACCTGCAAGGTCATTTGGGTTGGCCATCCCTGTTCTACGCAAAACCCCAGACTTTTCAAGTATCACCAAAAGAGAGGACTCCCTTCCCCCCTCACACTCTGCAGTTTCTTCAGCTCTTTTTTCTGTTTTATTACCCCAGAGCAATAAAAGTTTCCTACCCTCTCCTCCCCCCTTTTTTTTGTACCTTTCTCTTCTTTCCTAGAGACTTCGGACCAGCGTTTGTCGTGAACTAATGAAAACACCGTTTACATACTAAAAGAATTTTATAAAAATTTTACTACTTAAAAATGTTATTTACATATTTAACTAAAATGGATATATTCCGAATTAACTTTAATTCTGACTTTGATATGTGTAAAATGTATTGCGCAAAGAAACTGCAGCATCTATTATATTAAAAATTTAGTCAGACTTGACCAGGGAATTGAAAATGTTCAATGTTAGAAAATACCAGTCAGTATCGGTTTATCCATTGGGCACTTGGGGCGGGCCCTGGGCCGGGAAGAGCCCGGATAGGCTGGACTTAAACAGGTTTTCTAGTTATAAATTAGGCTTCTCCAGTGCCAAGTGTATCTGTGGATCTTCTACTCCCAGGCATCGAAATGAGCTTAAACCGGCACTGCAGACAGTAATTTTGAACCATGGTCAAGTGACGAGGACGGCACCTGAGCTAGTATCCCCTTTCCTAACTACCACATCACACCAACAGAAAAGCATTTAAGCTCTCGAAATATTTACAAATAGAACTACAAACAGAGTACAAATAGAATTTTAAAGTTTAATAATGAAATGAGCTTTTTATAAAAGATACTTGTAGTTATACAAACTTCAATCCATTTTACATACACATTTATAATCTCCTTTTTTCGATTGTTTATTGTGACTTGGGTAACCTTGAGAGTCTCAGGGTTCCGTGAAACACAGTTTGAAGACCACTGCACTATATGAATGCTGAGGAGAACGAAACAGAAGAAAAGGTAGATATACAGTAGTGACAAATTAAATTTCATGTTTCAAACTGTTGTATTAAAAGTGGACTAATAGTATGAAGCAATTTTACTCTTATCGAATAAATATAGTACCATAAAAAATTATATGTTGTATTTTCCAGAATTAAGCTGGCATATAATTTACAAATAAATTTTCATAATTTGCTATGAATTCCATGTAAAAATAAATTCTATGTAATTGGTGAGTATGGTGTCTTTTGGGGAGAATTTTGTTTTTATTCTTTTATCCCCTTCTCTCACAAAAAAATAATATTCCTAACATGTGTCAAAAATTTCCAATCTTATTAGTTTTGGAAGATGCATAACAATCATCAATCAAAAAAAGTATCAAAATAGTAAAAAATGTTGGTTTCTTTTTTCACTGATATATAAAACATTTCGTGTCGAATAATTCTTATTTATTCACCGATTCTACAAAGTAAAAAGTAAATGTCTTTGATATGCATTTTATCTCGCCTTTTTCTAAAAAAATAATAAGTATGAAAGGACTATTGTTTTAATATGGAATCGAAAATTTTATCTATGTTAAATAATGATTGTTCTTACATGTTCTAATAATATGCATTTTATATAATTTATAAATAGCAATAACATCCATGTGAGTTGATGAGTTATGAAATAAGTTGTATAAGAAGTATAAAGGTTCCTACTCTAAATTTCAAAAGTGTCTAAGACGAGCAACGTATTTTACTTCAGTCAGAATGATTATTCAACACCATCCAATTAGAAGACCTCAAAAATCACGGAAAATTGAGACCCCCCCCCCACATCTCCCTACCGCTTCTTCCCCTCTTATCTGTTTCAGTACCCACAGCAATAAAAGTTTCCTTTTTCTCCCCTTTTTTGTATTTTTCTTTCCTAAAGCATCCGACCAACAAGTGTTTTCTGGTCCCATCCGAAGTGAAATTTCCATGAGATATTGACATCATGACATGACGAGTTGCCTTTGGAAGGATGCTAAACGGTGTTTTGGATAATAAAGCTGCAATTAAACAAAGTAATTTATCACATAGTAATTATATACTGCGTAACAGATTGTCTTAAAACAATAATTTATGGTAAAATAGCTTTGTAATAATTAGATTGACAAGTTTTCTAGTGGATAGAAACACAGTTCATAACTGATTATGAACTTCTCTGAGCAAATGATTAATGGAAAAGTTAAGAAATGTAAAACTTCTTAACATTTGAAAATCGAGCAGTTCGATTCGCAATTGCGAGATTAAAAAAGCAAACATTATTAATTATTACAATTAAATTTTTACTTCGTTTATAAAATAAATCATTCATTTTAAAAGTCTTCCAAAATTAAAAATTATATATATTTGATGTAAAAAATTAAAACACCGTTTAAATATTTAGAAAATTAAGTTTTAATTTTTTTTAAACTAATTTTTTTAAAGTTTATTCAGCAGATCTCTCTGTGTGTGTGAATGCTTTGTTTTATAATTTAAAAACAAACTAGTAATAAAAATCAATATCTTAACTATAGTACTAAAAGAAAAACTCCAATGAGCAGCAAATATCTGTTCATACGGTAATGCCTCACATATTTCTTTTTTCATGAAAAAGTTATATAAAAATGTACTAAAAATTTTTTTATCATATATTTAACTAAAATGGACATATTTTGAATAAACTTTGATTCTAAATTTGATATGTGCAAAATGTATTCCGAAAAAAGAAATCACACAGAGACTATTATATTAAACATTTAGTCAAGAACAGGTTATTGAAAATGTTCAATGATAGAAAATGTCAGAGACAGTAATTTTTAATAGAAAAAAAGGCAAACTTAAAGATACAAAAACTTTAAAATCACGATATTGCCATATTTATTCGAATCTAAGTCGCACTACTTCCTTATGCTACTAAAAATTGGGTGCTGCTTAGAATCGAAGACTGAAAAATTCACTGGGGGGGGGGGGATTGGACAAGATACTGTCGGATAGAAAAGTTACTGGTTCTCGTTTATTTTTAAAAGTTTTTAATAAATAATAAATTAATTACTCATTTCTTATTAATTCACATTTATTTTTTTTATTTCGTTATGTGAATATTAACGTCGTACTGATCAGCTATACTCGAGGGCTTTTGGTGACAGATCTCGTAATTTTGAACTATGATCAAGTGACGAGGACGACACCTGAGCTACCACCCCCTCTCCTGACTGCCACATCACACCAACAGGAGGACATCTGAGTTCTCGACAGATTAAGCTCCCCTATAAGGCGGGTCTTGAGCGGTACTAGGCTAGAACTCATGATACGGCAGCCACGATTCTGTTACATAACCATTAGGCTACCGCAGCCACTTTTTATTTCGTAAATATATCATATATCTCAAAAACATATTTTACACTATTTTTAATTTTTTTCCACAAAAACGGCCTGAGAATTGGAGAAAATTAATTGAAAAAATAAGTTTCTGCTAATTTAATTAGAAAACAAGATTTGTGTGGTTAATGTTTGTTCCAATGGTTTAATGGTAAAATTGTACGTTAAATATAAATCGATTCGATTTTTTGTTAGTTAAAAAATAATAATAGCATTACAATAATTAGATTAAAATTTTAAATTGTGAGCTTCAAGGAGTAGTAATTTGTATTCTTTAGTCAATTCATAACTTTTGGTCAAGTATAAAATAAGTATACTTTCAATTTTTCATTCAGTCGCTTCACAGAATTTAGATATTTTTATATGCATTTTATCAATAACAGGCAAAAAAAAAAAAAAAAAAAAAATCTAAGCAACACAATTATAAATTATGTATATAAATTAAACTTTTAAAGCACACATGCAGAAAATGTTAAAAACATTCCTAAGTAGGAAAGTACATCAGGTTTGAGATGTTAAATCTCTGTGTACATCATAAATCTTCTTTATTTTCCACACTATTTGTCACATCTTGCAAGTTACCATAATTTCAGCTGGCGACTATATTGCAGAAAGATATCGCCAAAATTAAGTATTTGTAGCCAAGTAAAATTCGTTTTACAAAACGATGGTGGTGCCATCTGTTTGAGATAGTCCTAACTACGCCAAAAATAATTCAGAATGAACTTAAAATTTTAAAAAGTTCATTAATAAAAACATAAAACTTAATTATGGCTATACTAGTCAAAAGAGGGAAGCATGCTTTCTTATATACTATTTAATTCTACTCGAAAAAATAAAATTTTTTCTATTAAAATGTGCTTTGCGTTTTCACTTCCTATACTTTAACATAGAAAACTCCAATTTCATTTTGCAATAATGCTGAAAACTGCGTATTTTTTTCAAAAATCAAAATTCAAAGAACACTATCCACTAAACAATAATTTTTTCTATACCCATAGAAATTTTTATTATTATTGGAGCTTTTTCCTGCCGGCAAATGTGCTTCCCGTTTGATCCCTATCCTTCAACATTGACCGAAAACAGCCTTAAGTAAACACAATCGCATCGATGAAAAGCCAATTCTCTAGTATGGCTGGCATCGGTGCTCTATAAATGTTTCTTATAGTATGCGCGTTTTAAGTCTTAACTAGCTTTCATGGCCCGGCGTTGCACGGGCTTTCTCTACTTTTAGAAAAATTTTCCGTTCTCTTCACAAAATCAGCATGACCAATATTCTTTTTCGAAGTAACTTTGGCTTCTATGTTTTTTCCTCTCCTCTAAGCCCGGGGTTGCACGGGCTTATACCAAAGGTATTGATTGAAACCAAAATTGGTACCAAATTGATTAAAAATGCTCATTTAGCAATTAATTGTGACATAGTTTTCGGCATTTTACTTTTTTAATCACTGTTTCTAAATATCAATAAACTTTTTTAAAAATCATTTTCTTTTAAATTCATTGATATTTATAAAATACAAAACTATAACTTATTAATATTTTTACATTAAAATTGATTAAAAATATTCATTTAGCAATTAATTGTGACATTCCGTTTGCTTAAATAATGGCAGCACTGAAAATTTACGTGGGAAAATAAACAGAAATGAAAGCTTCTTGTTAGGAATTGTTGAAAAAAGATAGAAATTATACTTTGAATGATTAAAAATCAGAAAAAAACCTTTTTAAGGCAAAAAAAAAAAAAAAAAAAAAAAAAAAAAAAAAAATGAAAAGTACATTAAAAATAACAGAGGATCATGTTAAAATAAGTATTTATCAGTAAAATTAATTTACGTGGGAAAAAATAAGCAGAAACGAACAAAATGAAATTCGCCAGATTCGAACCCAGACATAAGAAAGAATTAAGATACTTTGCGAAAGCGGCGCGTTAGACAACCACGCCACGCAGATTAGTAGCAGAAAAGAAAATAGGCAATAATAATGAATGGTCGGTTCAAATTGAATTTAATTTTTAATTGAGGGATCCATAGGATATTCACATAACGATTGAAAGATTTCGATTGAAGATTACATTTAAATGTATTGCAAAAAATTTATTGATTTTTGATATTTTAAAAAAAAAGCAATTAATAATAAATAATATATAATACAAACATAGCTTTTTTTTTCCTAAGGAATTTATACCTATTTAACTGACTATTTCCAAAAAAAAAAATTTCGAAATGGGCAAATTCTTCGATTTTATTATGAAATTATATGTCAAAAAAAAGAAATATACATTAGGCATTATTTTAAAGTAAACTATAAGTTTTATGAAAGAGAACAAAAATTTCGATACTGATAAATATTTTAAATGAATCTCAGAAATGCATTGAATGCATTTTATCATCTTAATCTGACATATATAGTTGATAAAATACATCTTTCACTCGCATTTTTTTTTTTTTTTACTCGCCAAAGTTACTGATTTCCTCCTGTTTAAGGCAGATTTTTTTAGTGTAACCCTTGAGTTAGAGCGGTCGAAGGCGAAACAGGTCTGAAGTCTTTGGCGCAAAGCTAATTTTCGACGCCAATGTTTGGCTAAATGTAAAATCGCGTATTTTAAAAATCATTACCTTCATTTTA
>BMAO01008424.1:0-134797 GCA_019973975.1 Trichonephila clavata | reverse complement strand
CCAAAAAACCAAGTGATTCCCGCAGAACCAATTTTCGCGGTGGATCTCTACTCCGTAAATTGAACATGCTAGCCAAATTTCAAGTCTAAATCAAACAGAAAAAAACAAAAGTTTTACTATCAATATCCCCGTAATCCCGTGTGTTGAGAGCCGTTTTCCAAAATAACCTCTCTTAGCGGATTTCAATTCAAACAAAAGAAAAATGCAAACCAAATTTCATTATTATAGTCCTTGTAGCTCGAAAAAAGGATTTTTTTTGTGTCAATACGTCTTAGTAAACCCTGCACCCCCCGCAAAACTTGATGTACTTAAAATACATTCTTAGTGCATCCCTATTCAACAAAAGAAACATGCTTAAAAAAATTTCAAGTATATGGGTCTAACAATTAAAAACAGGAATATTTTTCTGTAACTCCACTTGACCCTCGCAACCATCCTTAGGGGTCAATTTTCGTTTTACTCTTTGTTAGAGGAATTATATTCCATGAAAGGAACATGCCTACCAATTTTCAAGCAAGATGATCAAATAGTTTAAAAATGGAAATATTTATCGATTACGCCTCTTAATCTCCCGAAATTAAACTTAGTAGTTGATATTCGCAAAACCCATTTTGTAGCGGTTCTCTACGAAAGGAATCAGCTTATCAAATTTTAAGACTGTACGTCTAATAGTTTAAAAATGGGGATAATTATCTATAACGCCATTTGAGCCCCCGCAACACCACTTCGGTGTCTGTTTTCACAAAATCCATTTTGTAGGGGAATTGCACTCTATGAAAGGAATCTGCTTAGCAAAATTTGTGCGTCCAATAAATTAAAAATGCAAAAAAATTTATCAATAACGCCCCTTGAACCCCGCAACGCCACCTAGGTGTCTATTTTCACAAAACACATTTTGTAGTGTATCTCTATCCTATAAGAGGAATCTGCTCACCAAATTTCAAGACTGTGCGTCTAATAGTTTAAAAATAGAAATAATTACTTATATCTGCCCTTAACCCCCCGCAACACCCCTTGGCGGTCAATTTTCCCCAAACCCGTTTTGTAACGGATATGTACTCCATGAAAGAAATATTCCTACTAATTTTCAAGCAGGTTGGTCAAGTAATTTAAAAACGAAAATATTTATCTATTACGCCACTTAATCCCCCGCAACGCCACTTAGAGGTCTGTTTTCCCAAAACCTTCTTATAGCTGATCTCTACTCTATGAAAGAAATCTATTTATCAAATATAAAGACTGTGCGTCTAATAGTTTAAAAATGGAAATAATTATCTATAACGCCCCTTAAGTCCCGCAACGCCACTTAGGGGCAATTTTTAACGAAACCCATTTTGTAGCGTATCTCTACCTATGAGAGGAATCTGCTTACTAAGTTTCAAGACTGTACGTCTAATAGTTAAAAAATCGGAATTTATAACGCCCCTTAAACCCCACACCCCCGCAACACCCCTTGGGGGTCAATTTTTTAAAAACCCATTTTGTAGCGGATATTTACTCCATGAAAGAAACTTACCTACCAATTTTCAAGCAGGTAGGTGAAGTAGTTTAAAAACAGATATATTTATCTATTACGCCCCTTAATTCTCTGCAACGCCACTTAGAGGTCTGTTTTCCCAAAACCTTCTTATAGCTGATCTCTACTCTACGAAAGAAATCTATTTTCAAATATAAAGACTGTGCGTCTAATAGTTTAAAAATGGAAATAATTATCTATAACGCCCCTTATAAGTCCCGCAACATCACTTGGGGGCAATTTTCACGAAACCCATTTTTAGCGTATCTCACCCTATGAGAGGAATCTGCTTACTAAGTTTCAAGACTGTACGTCTAATAACTTAAAAATAGGAATTTATAACGCCCCTTAAACCCCCGCAACACCCCTTGGGGGTCAATTTTTTAAAAACCCATTTTGTAGCGGATTTTTACTCCATGAAAGAAACTTACCTACCAATTTTCAAGCAGGTAGGGGAAGTAGTTTAAAAACGGATATATTTATCTATTACGCCCCTTAATCCTCCGCAACGCCATTTAGAAGTCTGTTTTCACAAAACCCGTTTTGTAACTGATCATTATTCTACGAAAGGAATCTATTTATCAAATTTAAAGACAGTGCGTCAAATAGTTTAAAAATGAAAATAATTATCTATAACGCCTCCTAAGCCCCTGCAACGCCACTTGGGGGACGATTTTCACCAAACTCATTTTGTAGCGGATCTCTACTGTTTGAAAGGAATCTGCTAACCCAATTTCAAAATTGTAACATTGAGTAGTTTAAACATGGAAACAATTATTTATAACGCCCCGTAACCCCCGTAACGCCCCTTGCGTTTCGTATTTCGGGAAATCCGTTCTTAGCTGATGTCTACTCTATGAAAGGAACATGTCTACCAAATTTCAAGTATGTAGGTTGAATAGTTCCAGAGATATCGTGATTATTCAGTCAGTCAGTCAGTGAGTGAGTCGCTTTTCTCCTTTATATATATAGATTTATTCTAAAAATTGTTATATAAAGAAAGTTATATAGGTATATATTTTTGTAAAAATTAATTTTCTTCATTCTTTAATTTCTTTATCACTGAATTTTTTTAAAATTAAAATATATATATATTTTTTATTTCCAAAGAACTTTTATTATTGTTTGGAATTCTGAATTTAAGTTACAGTGAAAAGAAAAATCGAAAAGTAAAATGTTGTGTTAATATTATCAATTCTTTTAATGTTAAACATTCTCATAAGTTAATCTGAAAAAAATAAATTTTAAAAGTCCAGCAGTTAATGTAGATTTATCTATGCATGTCTTAAAATTCTGATAAAACTTTGTTTAGAATCGAATATTAATCTTATCTTTTGTTTTCGATTTACAGGGAAATAAGCAGTGTGAAAATATTTATTATATTGATACATGGGGAAATTTTAAAATAGGTATGAAATTTTGAAATTCAGTAAGCAATAGGAATTTCAAATATTGCCAATTTTAAAATTAATTTCTAAATGCATTTTAATTTATATTTTAATTCTATATCCTTGGAGTATATGGAATTAAACACCAAAGATCTCGAATAAAATTCAAAATATTGGTCTGTAAGAATCAATATTTCTTAAAAAGTTGATTTGTAAAATAAGTAAACCTCATTATCCTGCAAGAGACAAAAGACCACTGTTCAAATCCTCAGTGCCAATCGCAATGACAATCCAAATTGGGCACAATTTCTATCTATTAATTTCCGAAGATTCCCTTTTGAGCAGGAAATAATTCCCCAAAGTCAAAATGCACTTAATGTTCCTTGTCATACATTTCCCCTGAGAAATTAATTAAACATCATTTCAGGATTGTACCCGAACACACGACGAAAAAGAATTTCTTTCTCACACAAAGAAGTTGCAATCCGTTGGAACGTTTTACCCTCCGACCGAAAACAATGACGGGAATTCCGACCATTTCGTTTACTTTACTGATTACAAAAGGGCTTTATTTTTATTGCTATAGAGCAATTCTTTCTACGCTTGCCTTCAGATTCTATTTCGAGATTTAGTTTCTAATTAGTCCCTTTTGTCTATACCGAGTTGTTGAATTTAGAATACAAGTTTCCTCGTTTTTCTGCTTCTTTTTTGTCCAAAGCAAATGACGCTTTAATAAAATCGTTTGCGTTTTAAGTACTTAGCGATTTTTCTCCTTCTAAATATATGTACAAAAAGTAAAATTAGAAGATAATTTTATGTATGGATGATGATCAAACAACATTTTTTCGTTTTGTTTTGTTTTTAGAAATTTATTTTTGGGAAGCAGTTTACTTATGAGCTGCACCATTTACTCTTAGAATACGAATTTCTATGTTCTTTGTTCTGAAAATAAAGCTGTGCTAAGTCTGTTGTTTATTTCTAAATAGATGAAAATGAACGCAAATTTATTCTTGCTTTTTATTATTCGTGTTTCCTTTCAATTTTATTTGAAGAGCTTCTTTTATTATTAAATGCTTTGTAAACGACCGAAATATCCTTTTAAGCTGTTTTGAAAATCACATTTATTTATACAATTGTAAAATTTTGATGATTAAATGAAAAAGTTTTCTTGAAAGCATTAAGTTAAAAAAAATTGTAAATAAAAGATTTTTTTTTCAGGAATATTATTAGCGTATACAAAGAAACACATTGCTAATCATTCAGTATTTTATCTAACCGTTGAATTATCGTGAATAGAAAACGCATCAAAATCATTACGGCTGATACTTTTGAATAGAAAAGTTAATTAACCATGATTAATATTTTTCCTTTTATTTATCGTAATTGCATTATTTTCGGATTTATAAGTAAAACATTCCATACTAATTTTTATTGAATAAAACTAATAATAGAATTTTATACGAAATAATTTGTTTTTCACTTTTATTTCCAACTTGATAAATCTCTCGACCGCAGAACTCTGCGACGATTTTGAGTTAGGATTATCTGTAGCGTGGAATCTTTTAAGATTAATTAATGATGAAATGCGTTATAGTCAAGGATATAATATGTAAATACTCACTTAATTAACATGCAATGTACTAAGCGATGATATTTGGAGTTTAATAAACATTTTTTGCCTCCCTAATATGAAAGAAAAGTGAAAAATTAATCTGTTTTCTTAATGATAGCTGCAACTTTTTTTTCTTTAGTTACAGTAAATGCAATCGTTATTCAGTCTTAAATATTGGGAAACCCTCTTAAAAGTAGATGAGATAAACAAGATATCAAATTATAACTAAAAATACATATTTATAATGCATTGTATACACAAAATGATCATTAGTAAAAAGCGAACTTGAAAACAATTTGAGACAACAAAATTACGAGCTTCTTAAATATCTTCCCTGAATATTGTAAATGCAGATAGTATGACAAACCTTGTAATGAAAATATGCTTGAGGAGTCATTATTGAGAGAGAGAGAGAGAACACAGTAAACGTATTTCGTAGAAACCCGATTCATATAGCTATTTCATGGATAAATAATTTATACATAACTTATTTTCTGACAACTAACTTATTGGTAATAATTTACAGATAATTGTTTTTTTTTCTTGTGAATTGATATAAAAATAATCTTTTAAATTAATATGCGTCGAGAGCAGGAGAATGTTTTTTAATAATTGGAACCACTAATTATTTAAAAAAATTTTAATAATTTTGTATAATATTAACTTTTCAAACTGAATTTGCTAATAGATATTTAATGTGTGATATGTGAAAATTTATTTAACTGCATAAATTCACTGAGTGATTGCAAACAAAAAAATAATAAAATGTAATTGGATAGTTTAAAATTAATCACGTAACTAAAAGCGTTCCAGTGTTTTTCCTGTAAATTTATTGGAAAACCATTCGAAATAAATTTAAATTTTTTAGTTTTGGAATAATGTAATTTTTTGAAAATAAAAACAATAGCTAAACTATTAGCTTAAGACTAGTCTTGAAATTCTTTTTGGAGCTAATTCGTTGCCGAGGGATATGAATCCAAGATGACGGCCTAGCTGTAATAAATCACCAGAAAAATAATTTTAAAAAAATGGCTTTTTCCTCACAAAATTTTTTGAAACACTGAAATTACATAGGATTTAAATGATACAAAATGAGTGAAATGATTAAAACTTACTTACTTTTTTTATTCAGAATATTATGAAAAACAAATAGATGAATAGTAGGATTAAAATAAAACAGAATGTGGGAGAAATGTAGGGGAAAAATCAAAAATAAGACATTGAAAATGCATTTGTTTCAAAAGATAAATTTTTTAAAAAATAACTGAAATTTCAAACTGAGAAGAAAATTACTACCAGGAAAAAATAACTATTGATTGAGGAATATTATAAAATGTTATGAATTCGATTCCTCGAATGTAATGGTTATACTATGTTCGAGGAATTCGACTGTATTGAAAATAACTCAAATAATTTTTCAATATATCCAAAAATTCCGAGTTTTTTTAATGAATGTATTCGAAGGAACATTTAAAATTGCTTTAATTGAAAATAAAATAAAAAGGGTAATTTAATTCCAGGGAAAATAATTATTTCGGATAGTTTGCTACTGTGGCCAAGCAAATTTGCACCGTGAGATCCGCAATAAAACATACGGCCATCAATTTTCTTATCCTGTCTGTAAACTATTTTAATATCCCTGATACACTTATCAAATTTCATGACGGGCGAAATAAGCGAAATCTTAATAAATGAAAATTTAAAAAAAAAAACTCTCACAGGATTATTAGAAGACAAAGTAGACAGAAAGTGCGAATTCGGCAAGCTTTATCGTAGACAAAAATTGAAAGCGGATCCCTCATATTCTTTGTTTTAAAGAAAAAAGATCCCAGTACTCACCAATAATGTTTGAAATATCCCGTATTCGAAAGAAAAAAAAATAAACAGAAGTCGAAAGTTGCAATCTACACAACGCAAAGTTGGATTTAAATCATCTGAAGTTAATAGGGATACCGCCATAAATATAAGCCAATAAAAATAATTTTAACATACTATATACATAAAAATAAATAATAAGATAATATACATAAAAATAAATAATAAATAGCAAATAATTAAATAAATAAAGTGATAAAAAACAATAAAATGACAAAAAAAAAACTCATAAAGGAATAAAAAATACCGATGGCAGTCTCAGAACCAAAGGTAAAAATCTTGGGTTTTCATATCGTAACGTAATCACTATACTTGGTGAACATAAACAACAATTTAGCGCGTAGCGCACTGTTATCAAATTAGTACTTTATTTTTAAACTTAAAATAATGATAAGTATACTAAATGAGGAGTAAAACTCATTAAAATAGCAAAAATAAAATTAAGATTTTAAATGCAGTAATTTCTTTTCTATAGAAGAATTTGTAAGTTTTAATTATGTTTATTATGTTTTAAGCAGTTTATCGAAGTGAAAAATTTATGTGGCACATATGTACATGATTTTATCACTGTAATGCTGCAGAACAAAATGCGGTTTACTGAATAACTACTTGGATCTAAATGAGGAATATTTAATCTTGTTGTTTAATATCAAATGGTCAAAATTTGTTTCAGAAGTTATGTTATGCAAAGTTACATAAAATATGACCAAATATTTGAATTCTGATCACGTATGCTAACAAAACTCTAGTAATAATTATTACGGTTTAAATTAGTAGAATTGTGTTCGCCTATTTTTAGATTTCCATAAAAGAATATTAGTTTTGTAGTTAGGGTTCTGAATGGCATTTGTTTTTGTTTAGTTCTATGCATTAATTTATATAGGTTTCTTCATATAGAACTGATCTTGTGTAATAAATTTTAAATCAATGTTAAATCTACTTTCCCTTATTTTATAGATAACAAAGGACTATCAAATTCGACTCAGAAAATAGAAAAACAAATTTTACTCACATTTATAAATTTCATGAAATTCTACGATAAACGCCTAAATATTGTTCATTATCTGGGATAAAACTTTCGGAAAAAAAAGTCTGTTCCACTTCAGAAATATGCACACACTATGATGCTACAAAAAATCCTGACACTTAGAATAATTACATTAGATGCCAACTTTAGCATCATAACTTATGTTAGCAGACGATTATACATCAGTAAATAAAATAAATAAGAAAAATCTGAATGTATAAATTATGAAATTAAAGCAGACGATAATATAATAAAAGAGAAAATAATTTTTAACTTAAGCAATTTTTTTTATGAAATATATTTAAAGCAAACTAGGTGGAATTTATTTTCTATATTTTTTATGCAATCAATTTGTTTGATTTTTTTATAACGTGTATCTTTTTCTCTTATGAAATTCAATGAAAAAAAATAGTTATTTTGATGTGACGAAGAATGTTCATAATTAAATTACAAAAGAAAGTAATACGACATGTTTAAGACAGAAGTGTATAATTAGCGTGTTTTGTAAGAAATAATTATGACTTTTTATTCACAATTTGATTTTTAAAAAATTTTACGTATTTTTTTTAAAAAAACTTAATAAAGTACAAAGGCTTTAATAATTAAATTTAATGAAGTTATAAGTCACGATTTATTTTTCACACACACAATGAACTTCGACTGGTTTTCAATTTAACTACCACATTTATTAACATTAAGGAGAAAAAAGGAAAGCTAAAAGTTTTTAAAAATATTTTTTTTTTAATTTAATCTTTATTTGTGTTTATATGTTAGTATTGGGTGTTTATATGATAGGGATATGATTCTTGGAGTAATGCTTTTCATCTGTGAGTTGTATCTACTGTGAGCATCAGTTTCCTAATAAGAAAGATACCTTATTTTTAAAGAATTTTCTAAATGTGCGCATTTTTTATATCTTTTACTTTCTCTCTCTTATTCCATGCATATCTTCATTAGAAAATATTTTTTTCTCTCGTTTCATATAAAGTATAACTTTCTCAAAAACATACATCTATATCTTTTTTATTGTTGTTTGAAAAACAATTGGTACCAAGTAACCAAAATTTGCTGAAAAAAACGAAACCTTCGAAAGGTTTAATCGTTTTTTTATTGAAATGTATAAGAACATCGAAGGAAAAATTAATGTTTTAATTATGTATTGCGTAAATAATTTTCAAATGATCTTTTTGCTTAAAGTATTAAAGTTATGACAAAATATAGAACAAATAATTTTAATTTTCAAAACAAATGATCATTAAGACATTAAAAGTGAAATTCTTTCAAATAAACTTTTATACCACTTTATGAAATTAGTGTGCTTCCGAAAATTTTTGATTCTTAGAACTTTCTTTGACAAAACCACTAAAGAAAGTAATTCAATTTTTAATTTTAATCTGGTAAATTAAAACCGCTTCTAATGGCGGCCCAAGTCATTAACGCTTGACTGGCGAAAACACTTAAATGTGGTTTTCTAAGTACAGATACTTGTTTAAAGCGAATAAAAGAGAAAAGAACGAGGAAATCAAGAAAATGAATTTCAGAACTTGAGAAGAAAGAAAGAAATGAAATAAAGCTCGTTTCAATCTAAACAACTTTCTTTTCAACCATCTAGGAAATTCCTATGGGGGTTTCTTCCAGCCATTCAGGAATAAACATAAAAGACTTCCATCAATCAAATGAATGTAAAGAGTGAACTATCTATTTCAAGTCTTTGAAAATTCTAGTTAAAAAGTTCTACGCCATTTTTTTCTACTCTTCATTCATTCCATGGAAGGAAACACTTCTCAGGTTTCTGTTAGGCTTAACACTAACCATGCAATTTCTTTTACTTTTAATATGCAAATACAATGACTCGGTTTTTTTCCCTTTCGTTTTCTTCGCTTGACGATCTTTCTTTTTTTCTGAAATTTATTTCCCTGGATGGTGCTTAGTGATGATCAAAGAGTTTATTTTGTTTTCGATAAAAGTAAGTTGCTTGTTTCATATAAGGCTTCGAACGGAGATACTTTTCTATGACTTAAAAAGAAGCTTTTTAAGCGAATTCCGTTATTATTTTTCATTTCTAGAATTATTTAAAAGTTGAAAATTAAGTAAATGGATGGATTTTCAAATATTTTCTTCCAGAATATATGTTTCTAGTGTAGAAATTTATTACAGAAATTAATTTTATTGTAGACTAATAATAATTACTTTATTATGGACTAATAACTAATATTTATTATGGAAAAATAAATTCAGTTTTTTTGTTTAAAACAAGACTGCACATTTATGTAATTTGGAATAATGATCCTCGCGTCAAAAAAGTTTTTGTGTGGAAGCTTAGAAAATATCGAAAATCGCTTATGATTGTTGATACACATTTTTTCTTTTACTTTATTCAATTTTAAAATATTTGAGAGCCATATAAAACGATAAAAACTTCAACTATTACAATGAGGTCTCAAATATAATGCTAACAAAGATTTATCAGACAATTTTCCAACAAAAAATTACTAACTAGTTAATGAATCTGATTCTCAAACTGGAAGTTAAATTCTCCGCAATGCTAATCACTGACTTCTCAACTATCAGCTAACAATCTCTTTCAATCCTTTCCAGACTTCAGAACTAATTCGCATATAATTTACCCACTGTAAGGGGACAGAAGACAAATTACAAGCGAAAATTTAATGAAGATTATATTTGTTAATTTTGAGAGGGAACCTTGCGAGACAGCTTTAAAGAAAATGAATGCAAAAAATTAGTGTATTTCATGCCAGATCGCATACATAATGCGGTGAAATAGTCGAATCGGCCACTGGTCGGCCAATTTTTGAAAAATCGTCAATTTGGCGCGGAATTGTGCCGATCCGACTTCTACCTCAATGATACAAAATTCAGGAGTGTTACCAGATTTGGCGAGAAAACACTTGGCGGGATAAGTGACCGATTCGACAATCCAACCCATAACGCTACTCAGGGTAAGGGAGATGAATCTAAATATTAATTATAGATTTTTTTGCTGAATTGAATCATATATATATATATATATATCATGGCTTGGAGTAATAAAAAATGCAGCTGTTTATTATATCATGCTTTATTCCAATTATTCAGCAAAAAGTTCTGTACCCGAAGCCATGACTAGAGACGAGTCTTCTTTCAAGCGTCGATCAAGAGCGAATGAGTCGTTCGTGCACTTGTTTTCAGTATGTTTGCCGAAGTTGTAGTCAAAGTACCTATGAGGAAGGTGGGTTGAGTTGTCCTGGTAGGAAGCTTACCCCAACTGACACATTTAAGAGATAGGAATTCATCACATATATAAGTATATAAAGATTATTCACAAAATATGTTGAATGTGATACTTCGTTTTAAAATTCTCAAGAATTCCTTTTTTTACCGAAATAAATACAAATCTCAAAACACTTTCTTGTTTTTTTTTAATTAAAGTATTACTTTGAATTGAAGTTACATTTGTACAATAAGCATTAACATATTTTTTGTTATATATATATATATATATATATATATATATATTGCCAACCTTTATATATATATGCCAACCTTTCTAACCGTAAGTATTAGATTATCCTTAATAGGTTTCACACAGTCATTTTGTTTTCATGTATAGCTACACTTTTAATTGTAAGCGAAGAATTTGAAATTTTGCATTTCTAGAACTCTTTCAGATTATTTAAGTTTTTTTCTGTTTCTACAATGGAGAGCTTAGATATACTGATTCAAGAAATTTATAATATTTCATGAATAATTATATCACAGTACTTATAATATTTTTTGTCATTCTTTCGCTATGTTTAAATACATGACTTCGAATGAGTTTTTGTTTTAGCCACCAAGGGGTAATGTCTTAGCTACAAATAAATTAGTCAGTTGATTAGACAATCATTTTTCGATTTTTGCTTACGTTATAATTTACGCTTGCTTTCACCAATTCTGAACAATATCAAAAAGTCTGTTACATAAAGAAAATAAAAACTTATTTATAAATTTTGTGTTTGAATGAAGTATTTTTAATAACATAGCCTTTTGGTGGATATTACTTGTAAGACTTTGCACAGAAAAAATATATATGCTGCGGTTCAAAGTCAGCGATTGCTAGTTTAGTTGCCATTTCACCACATGATAGTGATATTTTATGATTTTTTTTTGTGAAAAAGAGGTTTTTAATCCGACTCTTTCTTGGAAGAGAAAGTACTATTTTCCTTTCTTTCATCTCTAGAAAAAAATCCTCATTTAAAATACAAAATTTAAATCCAACTTATCAGTGTGCTACAACTTCTTGTGATAATTTTTTTTTACTTATTTCCATTTGTTAGAAATAGTTTGCGATGTTTTCAGAGTGACATGCTATTAAATCATTTTGTCATATAATTGAATTCCAAACTTTTTATGTAACTATTTCATAAAGTGCAAACCCAAATTTGTTAAGAATTATTTTTGGTTATAATAAGTGAAGTTTGTATCATATTTCTGTTTTTGTTTAATTTCAAATATATTTTAAAACTTCTTGTGTGGGAATATGTAATGAGATCTTAAAAAGTTTAGTTGAGCAATATTTTAAGATATTTTTACTGTACCAAATGAGCAATTAAAATATCGTTGAAAGAATAAAAGTGAAAAAAATAAGTATTCTTAAAAACGAATATCATTTTAGCAAGCTTCGAATAATTGACATTCAATGCCAATTGTAATCTTTCAGACAAATCGGGAAATAAGCACTAAGTCTTGCTGCTGACAACAATCATGATTGGCTAGAAATAAGATAATAATGGTCATTACAAAGAGACATAAATAGTTAACCAATGATTTAATTTAAATTCCATTAAAAGAATTCGAACATTACAACCAAAGTATTATATTGAACGTTTGAATGATTTCATTTCCATTATAATTGCACAATCAATTTCCTTGGAAACATTTACAACTATTCATAGGTAATTAGAATTTCGTTCAAATAACCATTACAGCAACATTTAAGTAATATTATACATTCCTTGACAACAAATAGCAGCCATTTTCCTCGAACGGCTCAGAATCTGCGAAGACTATTCTGAAATTTGAACATTCCATTTCGAACATCGTCCATTCGTCCCAGTTTCATTCAGCTTTTATTAATTGAAAACCCAATCAATTCCGTTTAATAAGCGATCTTCATTCTTTTTGTCTAGTTTTGGAGTCGTAATACACCTTATGGAGGGACTGAAACCATTCAGTTGCGATCGAATATAAATTCAGGAATCAACTCCTCTGTGCTGTCGTGAAACCAATTATGCTAATATCCATCCATAATGCCTGGTGTAATGGACGGTTTAGATCTAGGCGCAACGCATTTCGTATCAGAAGTCTCTAGTTTCAATGCTTTTTGATTCCAGACTTATTATCCTCATAACCATAAACGTTTATCTTGCCGATATTACTCTTTGGAAATGGATTAAATTGCCACCATTATAAGGCAAGGTAATTGATTTTGTGAGAGAATTTTGCGAAATTGAATGAAGTCTTACAAGGCTCAAGCGAGTAATACGGCGGATTGTGATTTGATTTCGGAATGTTATAATCAGAATTAAAGAAAAAGGAATTTATTTAAGGATTGGGAAATTGTTGCTTAATATAACAGAAAAGAAATTGCAAAGAAAATGTACTTACTACATTTTAGTTTTATTGAGTAATTGCAAATTGAAGCTTTTTTTTTCTAGATATTAGTATAATTTGTGTGTTTTATATCTGAATCCATTTGAACTTACGCAATAAAAATTTATCTCTTTTTAGGATTGAAATATGATCCCATTTTTAGAATAAAGCTATTAAAGTCAGATTTACGCAAAAATAAATTGATTATAGAGTCTTGAAAGTCATGGAGACTTTGAAGAGCTCTTATACAAGAAAAATTGTTGTATAAGAGCTGTAAAAATTGTTGTTAATGCTATTCCCATAACTTTTTAATTATATTCCTTGGCTTTGACGTACAAGTGATAATATTAAATTTTTTAATTTTTAAAAATTATTTTTTGATTAAGTTAAATAATATTTTATGTAAAAAAGCATAAAGCTTATTATTTTTTTTAAAAAAAACAATTGCTTTTTCCCGCTTTAAATTTTAAAATGGATTTCTAATCAAGTGATCTAACAAATTTTAATTTTTGTGTTTCACTATGTTTTTATGTGGCATATGTAAAAAAATCATAGATAGAATAAATAGTTAAATATTATTATGTAATAATAGTAAATATTATTACTATTTAAAACTATAAAAATTGTAACTAAATGTAAAATTAGGTATAATATCCGTTAATCACATAGACAAATTAACTATTAATAAAGTATTTAAATTAATAAGTTAATCCTACTAAATTAAAACATTTTTCATTTTTATTTTCGGCAACATGATAAGCTTAGTTATTATCTACCTTTAAAGTTCTCTAATATTGTTTTTTGAAATATTGTATTTAGTACAGATAGCATAAAAATATTGCGGTAACCACAGCCTTTATGAAGTTAGATATATATTATAAAGTTATATATATATATACAATAATATTAATAAATTTTTATTCCATATTATATTCCAAATATATTAAATTAATAATACAGTGTCTTTGAATGGTAAATTTCTTACGTTCTGTTTTTACGTTATTGTTTCAATAATATTTGTAAAAATGTTGTTTATTGAAAACATGTAAAATGTTAAATAATTTATTGAATTATATACAAGAAAAATAATTTGCTGACATTTATATTCTTTGAATTCTATATGTTGATATCCTTTTTTTAATATTTTAATAATTAATAATGATATTTTAAACTTATACAGCTCTTTAATCTCGGAATAATTAGATTTTTTTAAATGAATTTTAAAAGCATTTCCCTCAATTCTATAATGAAATGCATAGTGCTATATAGTTCTAAATATTTTGAATAAATATCTGAAAATGTTAATATTTGGCTTAAATTAATAAATAACTTATTATATAAGAATGAGTGAAGTAAAGAATATAAGTCAGAAATAAAGTGACAGATGAGACAAAGTATTTATAAAGGTTCTTTAAGTCTGATTATAATAAAATAGTTCCAACTGCACAACGACGTAATTCTCATTATTTTTATTCTCCTGTTATATGCTATTTACATTATTTCACCTAAGCTAAATTATTTCTCGTTAAATGAATAAATTTTATTCTTGAAAAAGTAATTGTTTCTTAGGTTTGATGGAGTATGGATCAGATGACCGTGATTCCAAATTTGGAAGTTCGTTGTCAATAGCAACCATGTAGCTTCGAAAACGACATTCCTAACAATCATTCAATCAACCAGGATTCATGTATTCATGATTTGTGCGTTTCAGAAAATAAATTGGTTCCACAATACTGTTTTGTTGCTACCAATAGCATTAAAGAGAACGGTAGTTGTATAAACAAAGACACCAACCAATATCCTAAACATCAAATAAATTCCCAAGCGGTAATTCAATCGGTTCTTTAAATATTTTTACCCACTTCAAACCTCAGCCCTTATTTGCGCAATACCCTTAGTCTTTTATACAAATAAACAATCACCTCGAGTTCTACTTCAAACTATTTCGAAATCAGCAACCAAAAGCAATTAATCAGTTCACAGAGCACCTCCAAACTTTGTTTGATCAACGAAAGCCCTCTAAATTAAATGACCGGAATGGCAACAAGATTAATTTGAAGCCTTCCACTCGTTTGGGGGGAAATGAAAGAATGGAAACCTCCCCCCTCTTTCCCGAAAAGTTCGTTCCCAATATCTTCCAAAAAGACAAAAGCTTTCATCTCACCCTCAAGTGCTAGAACACCCGCCTCTGCCGTTTACTTTTCGGCTCTTTGTTTTCGTTATTTGTTTTTTTTTCCTGCCAAGAAGCATTTGCTCAGCAAACTTCTTTATCGCCAAACGATGTCCAAGATCTCATTGTCTTCTCAACTCGAATTGTCAACACCCCCTTGAGGTGCCTTCCCATAATCGTAGAAATTAAGTTCGTTCGAAGAGCAGATGGCAATTTCATTACCTCTCGCTTTGGCAGTCGGAAAAAGAAATTAAATATTAGAATACACGTTCGAGAGATTTGTATCGGAAAAGGAAATGTTTGATAACTACGCATGCGCGTAATGAAGCGAAAGTCTGGAGAAAAATAGAGCATTTTATTGCTCTTGATTGATTAAAGCTCATGTAAAAGATTCAAGGAAATACAATTGACTTTAAATAACATATTTAAACATTTGTTTATGTTTTTTGTTGAAGTACATATATAAAAACTGAAAGAGATGTTAGGGAAATAAGTATAGAAAAAGGATGTTTTTGCTGCAAGAAATGCTTGAAGTTTTTTTTCTCTCTCGAATGAACACAGATGATACCATTCAGTTATTGCATTGTCATATGATTGTATCTAAACTAGAGGAACTCTACCAATTATCATAGTTGATAAATATAGATATGTTCATTAAAAAAATTTCCTTATTTTGTAAGATTTTTTTTATATTTGAATTTATAGTAATTGCCTTTTGTTTTCTATTTTTCATGAACGACTGACTACTTGTTATTTTCATCCTTTTGTATAAAGAATATATCTGCAATATACCTTCTAAACTTCTTGTTGAGAAATATATATTAAGTTTTGTTTAATTATTGCTTAGTACTAGTAAAATTTAAGAGGACATCAGGAGATAGTTCTTTGAATAAAGACAATACCAGAGTGTAACGTTGTTTTTTGGTAATCGCAACGTTGTTAATTTTTCCAATTGCATTTCACCAAACATCTTTTAATACTTTTAAACCCTTTGAATATATTGTATGTGACACAGTGGCGCACACAAGAGGGGTGTCCTGGGGGTCCAGACAACCCCTAAAGGTCTTGAGTTTTTTTTTCGATTGATGATAATCCTACATATGTAACGTAAAATTTAATTAAGTACTTGTAAATAACAATTTATTTTATTAATTTATGCCAATTAGTAATTCAATAACTTATTTTTGTACTGTTTTTTGTTCACAAAATCAACAAAATAAGAAGAATTAATTAGTGTTTTCTTAAAGTGTAATACGAGTTGGGGGACTTTCGACCATGGACTCCCCACTTGAAAAATTTGTGTGTGCGCTACTGATGTGACAACATATTTTGACTCATTGAAATATTCTAAAGTTGTCTATTTTTAAATTATTCTATTGATATTATTTTGATTTTCATTGCGTATTTAAATCATTATTTCTTCCAACTTTGTAGTACATTTGTACATTAATATGTCTTTTAACTAACTTTCTTGTTGTAAAACTTTTAAAAAAAGCAACAAAAAAAAAGATACAAAAATAATTTATGAAAAAAACTATATTTAAATTTAAATATGAACACTTAATTGTAAATTATACTTATCTGATGCCTCAAGCGATAGTATAAGGTTCTTGTAAAAATATCTAATTTTAATTTTTAAAATTGGTTACCAGACTCTGAGTTATATTAACGCGTAGGTGGTCCTGAGTGGGCCCAGTATCGAAATTCCTTGGGAACTTTTTTTAGAAAATAAATAAACTTTTTTAGAAAAACTCAGAATGTAACACGTGATGGGGGCCCTGTAGCTTGGGAGCTCCGTATCACTGATACGGCGGTAGTTACGCCTCTGGTTATTAATCCGATTTCTATTCAACAGTGTGTATAAGACATATATGTACGCAATTTCCCAATCCTTTTTCTAATTCATTCATCGTTCACTGAACCCAGAACGCTCTCCCTCCCCCCATTCCCTTACCTTGCATCGTCTCACTCCCGTTTAGAATAGAGTTGTTTGGCGGGAAAGCTGATTAACTCAGCTTCTTAGCCAATGAAGAGGGGCTTCCTGACTTGAAGGTTATTAGCGACGGTAATTTCCTGTTGAATTCCTCCCACACCTCATTAGTCCTTTCTCCCCTGACCTTATTGACTTGACCTCCCCCCTCCCCTTCTTCTTGAGAGGGTTATTAAAGAATGGTTGCGAGGGCGAGCTCACACACACACACACAAGAAGCGGACGGAAGTGCATGTTCGGTAAAGACTTAGATTGCGAAATGGCTGAGGGGATCCAGGAAATGTTGTTCTGGAGAGGTGCTTTCTTCGAATTTGGAATATTTCCTAGAGTTTGAGGGGATGTTCATTGTTTATGTGAAAATGAACTGTTGAAGGTTATTGAGTTTTCCTTCTGAGTGTATTTTTTTCGCATGCATGACTTACCATGTACATTTCACTTTTAGAAAGTATTACTTACTAGGCATAAATTGATTGAGATCAAGATTCACAAGACAAAGTTTATTTGAAACCTATTCAAATATACTTGAAGATAAATCACATTATTAATTATGTTTAAGTTTAAATTATTGAATTAAAAGAGTTGAAGTTTGCACGCGTTTTATTTTTTCAATTTCTACTATTAGTTCTCTCACTTCCTAAAATCCACTTGTATATAAATTATTTTAAACATAGCCTGTCCTGGGCAGCAATGTTTATAATATTGTAGCATCTTTTCTTTTATATATTTTTATATTTAACTATTATTTTAATGTTTCACATTTCCTTTTAGAATCTATTATCTGGTTATCTTGCAATTTCAATTATTTTCAGTTTTGATCATATTTATTCATCTCTCTCTTGTACAGAAATTTTGACTCTATATACACAGGGAGAGAGTGAACTAATAGTAGGTGTATATATATATATATATAAATCTGGTTTGAATCATCTAGTTTTGTTAGTGGTATAATTTAGTATTGTCATTTTTTAATGCTTTGTATTTTTTCATTTTATGATACTATATATATATATATATATATATTCCATCGTTAATAAAATACTTTCTATTCATCCATTCAAGTTCAAATACAGTTTTTTCAAATATTAATGCATTAATTAAATTAAAAAATGGATAAATAGTAACAAACACAAAAATAATAGTTCAACAGTTTATTTAGAAAGGGAACTTACTCGTTGTGTCCGTGTAGTGCAATTGATAGCGTGTTGGACAACTGATCTAGAGGTCATGGGTTCGTATCTCACCTGGGATGGCTTAATTTCTGAGACTGTGATTTCTTTTTTACTATACTACTTTATTAGAATCCTTAAATTTAATTTATGAATAAATATACCAAACAAAAATATATAGTCCAACACCCTATATAGAAAGGAAAATGGAGAATTGCAAGGAAAATCGCCTTCTATCTTGTCATTTATAATAATGTGATTCTGTCATAAAAGTATATACATATTTATACTAATTGTAACTATTTAATAAAAATTAACTATAATATAAATTTTCTTTGTTGAACGAAGTAGGAATTGTGATTTAATTTTATATATATATATATTACTTTTTTATATTGCATTTCATTCAAATAATAAAAACAAGTATGCATAAACGGTAAAAAGGGATAATAAATTTTTTGTATAAGATCATTATAGAGTCTGAAAACTGCGCATTAATGAATTTAATCTGACTAAAATTAAAAGAATAACCTTTAAATTTTTCGTAGGACACTTTTTTCTTCTTCTATTATTGCCTAGTCATTTAAAATAGGCAATATTATCTTCTCCGATAAAAAAAAAAGGGTGAAAATGCTTTCCGCAAACAACGTGTAAAGCAAATCTTTCTTTTCTGCATGTGAGAATATACGATTAATTTTTAAAAGTCAAGACACAAAGCAAGCAGTAAGAAGTTAATAGTAACGTCATATATACACAATTCTTTAAAAATAGTTCCGCTATACGATATTTTACTGAATGATGGCAAAAGTGTGTGTGATTTTTCTTATTACGTATTTTTAAGAAGAGTATAGGATTTCTATAAATAAATATGAGTATTCCAGATCGGAAGGACGAGAAAAATAAATAAATATTAGAATACTGAAACAAATTACTATTGAAAAAACTATTCTGGGAATTTAATTGTAAATGAAATGTTAATCATAAATTGTTATTGTTTCAGGAAAATGATTTCATTTCCATGAATAGTTAGCAAATTTTATACAATGTTTGTATTAACATAGTTTGTGAAATAAATTGTGTACGTTAGTTGAATAGTTAGAATCAATGAGCACATAAAACGTCAATTCTATTCAAATGCAATGAAATAACCTTGAATGTCTTTAAAATTTCCCAAATTTAAAAACTTTCAAATTTGCCAAATTTAAGCAAATTTAGTTCACATTAAATTAATAACTTCATAAATATCCAATTATTCTCATAGTTCCGTTTCATTTCATTTATATAAACTTTGTTTTTAAATGTAGTTGCTCATCCTCAAAACCAAGTACAAGATTTGCATTGCTACAAAAACTTACACAGAAAAAAAGAAACAATGGAATAAAAGATTATGTATCTGAACTAATAAAAAAATTTAGAAAACATCTTATACATGTTAAGATATCCTAAGCATAATGATTGTTTTTCAAAATAATGCAAAACGAATATTATTATTATTATAAAAAATTACGTTAAAGTAATGTAAATTGTTATTATAAAACACTTTGGGGAGATCGTAAATATAAAGAGCTGTAACTCTTAGGTAATTCAGTAATCTTGTTATAGGTACTTCATATCTGTAATACGACAATAGAGTAGAATAATAAAAGTTATGTCCGTGGTAAATTGGTGTGTCTCAAAGGCTTGGTGTAGAAATTTGCTACACGATCATTGGGTAGAATAATATCGGGTAGGCAGGTGTTAAATCAAACGATTGATGATAATATTTGGCAACTAAAATATCAGGGAAGGTATCATTCTTGTCATTTGGTTGTGGATTTAAATTACAAAATTCATTGCCACCAACTCTTATAAAAGTACTGTGCCAAAGTCAATCAGCAGCTCTTTTTAGAATGAGAAATCTTGGATAAATAAGCTTCTCTGTTGATAGTTTTTTAAATCTTGTATTTCTTTTATTATGCTGTAAAATTACTACTGAAGCTGATTAGCATCCGTCTGGAAAAACTTAATAATTTAGAAACAAAATTGCACTTGGAGTTTTTCATGCATTTCTGTAATTCAATTTAAGTTGTTAAATATTATTCAACAAGCAGAGAGAAGAAGTAAGGAAAATATAATCGGATTATATTTTCATTAATTGGATTTTAGTGTAATTTATTTTCTTTGTACTTACGTTTTCAATGTAGAGATCCAGGCTAAAGAGATCCTTCTTAAGATATGTTTGGAGTTTTAACTGTATTAGCAAAAGTTATTCAAATAAAAGAAGTTAAGAGCCTTTATTTAGTTAGACGTTAATGGAATACAAAGGTAATAGCAAACAATCCATAGCTTACGATTTTCTTAAACTATTTCTGTACCAGTTTTTGTCTACAACTGCAAGTAGATTGCAGTCCGAGATTTAAATCCCTATTATTCACCAAAATGGTTTTTCTAAATCTATTGTCAATATACTTGTTTTATCCCCTACATTAAAAAAAAGATTTTAAAATACAAGTAGAACTTGACTTTAGTCCACTATTTATTGTAAAAGATTCGAAAAGAAAGGGAAAAAAAATTGTTATTCTTTCTCCAAACAGAAGCACAAAAGAGAGCCCTCTGGTGGCCATCCTCTGAATGCTGTCAACTTCCAAAGAGTCACTCAATATTGGTCGAATAAAAGAGTCTGTGAAGTTTCGAAGACAAAGAGCCAGAAAGAAACAAATACGGCTCTGTCCACCATGAAAACAGTTTCGATTCTACTGCCCCATCTCAGTTTTTCTTTATACAATTTGTCCATAGTAACGCACTTCATCATACAACAAAAAAGGACGATAACTGGAGAGAAGTTTTCTTTATCAGGTTTTTGTGTGGATGGTGTTTGAGAAGATACTTTGACCGATGGTCATTATTTCCGTATTGCTTAAGGTTGTTTGCTAGAAAACAATTTAATCTTAGAATTTAACTTGTTCTTCGCAGCTTTTTAAGGAAAATGAAATTAAACATTTCTTAAAAGTCTGGTGTTAGAGAATGTTTCTTCTTGAGTATTATTACCATCATCTATTGAATTTTTTTTCTTCTTCTGGAATACTCGAAATATTTACTATATATTTGTATAAAAGAATGGAAGTGGAATGGTTATTATATAAAAACTAAGAAATATTTCTTTCAGTGCAAAAAAATCTGAGTATGATGAAGAATATATAATTCCTTTTTCCATTTTCATGGCAGTAGTTTTTATTCCTTATTATACTAAATTTTAAAGTAAGAATGTATACTCTTAGTCATTAATATTTTTTCACGACGTAAGAAGTATAATTCCACTTTATTTCATATTTAAAATTAAATTCCTCTTTTTGATCTTGTGGGGCCGCGGTAGCCATGCGGTTGTGGTCTTGGACTCGAAACAGACATTATCAAGTTTGAAATTATCAAGTCTTGGCGCCACTGAAGATCCGCAATGTAAAGTGAATGATGCACGTTAAATATATCGAAGTTCTGAAGTTCTGTTATCCCCCCCCCCGGGTGGGTGTGGAAATTATGAGTGATGTACGAGCTCAGGCGTTGCATCTGCAAAGTGCCACTTAAATAAAATGTAAAAATCAAATAAAAACAGGCTTTGTGGCTTGCTGGTGTGATTTAGATCGAAATTACCCAAAATGTTTACGATCATGAGCTTCAGTATGGGTAAGTGAGTGAGTGAATATTAACGTCGTACTGTTCAGCTATATGCACGAGGGCTTTTGACGGCGGACCACGTAATTTTGAACCATGGTCAAGTGACGCGGACGACACCTGAGTTGGCACCCCCTCCTCTCCTAACTATCACACCACACCAACGGGAGGACGTTTGAGTAGATTCTCGACAGATTTAACGTGCATTGCTCCCCTACACGGGCTTCAGTATGGGAGATAAATTAATAGAAATCAAGATGATTTTAAAACCTTATTACCTCTAAGGTTTCTTAAATTCTTTAGGTATATACACAAGATTTGCAACTGCTAAATATTTGAGATTTTGTATTGCGTTTTCAATGGTTTTTTAATCTTTTGATAAAAACTAACGACGTGGCCGTGGTAGCTCAGTGATAATGGTCATGAGTCCTTGACCTGCGTTGACGAGTCGCGACATCTAGTTCTAGTGTCATTGAAGATTGAAGTTGTTGATGTGCGTTAAATCTGTCGAGGCTCAAATCCCCATTGGTGGCCGCGGTAGCTTAGTGGTCAAAACAACGGACTCGTGGCTGGTGTGTCATAAGTTCGAGCCCAGTACCACTGAAGACCCGCCGTGTAGGGAAGCGATGCACGTTAGATCAAACGTCCTTCCGTTGGTTTAGTAGTTAGTAGAGGGGTGCCTCCTCAAGTGTCGTTCTTGTCACTTGACTATGGTTCAAAATTACGAGGTCCGTCTCCAAAAGCCCTCGTGTAGCTGAACAGTGTGCGATGTTAATATTCACTGACTCAAATCCCCATTGGCATGGTGTGGATTTGTGGGAAGGGAAAAGGGCTAACTCAGGTGAATCTTTGCTATTTAATCGGGGTTCAAAACCAGCACCTCCCACTTTCTCTATTCCCAGCCCCCAGGGCAGCCAATAGGAGTCTATGATCACGCTACCACCAACCAATCAAAGAGCAATCTCTAAGCTCTCACTCATGCCAAAAATTACATCTCTACTGTACTCTGATGAAGTATCATAGCCTCGCCTCCCGGATGCCATCGTCTCAGCCAATAGCCATGATTCCTTTTAAGCAGAATGAAAAACCCCACCATAGCCATGCCCAACATCAAAGTCAATCAGGATATGGGACAGAGGACTGTTTCACAGTCCGGATGCCCACATTACAACGCCCATTCAACGAGGTCGGTCACTATTACTCCTTACGATGTAAATTAAAATGAAATCAAATTAAACACAGATGACTTATCCTCAGAATATCCTAGCGTTTTTTCCTACTTAGGATTCTTCTTTTAGTCATCCAATACTTGCTTTTTCTTTCTTACGACACTTTTTATAAAATGTTTGGGGTAGCAAGCATAAATTTGGATTTTCTTCTATTAAAATACTCGGTATCTTAATGTTACGAAGTCGTACGGGGGAAAAAAGAAAGAAAAACGTGTGCTTAACAGAACAGAGCCTCATGGCTTCCATGAGGCGTAACGTACTTTTGCTGTTTAATTTCTGTATTAATGATTTGAAAATTTTTAAATTAAATTTGTTTTAAAGAAATTGAGTGTGATATTGTAATATTTATTTAATGTTTTTTGGTAATTTTATGAAAGTTTGATATTTCTATTGTTCGAAAATTTTAGAGAATCTATTATAAAAAAAGTAGAGAAATAATGAAAAAGTATGACGTTGCGTCTTTTTCAAACAAAAAAAATGCACAATTATATTATTTTTTACTTTTAAATTTTACCAAATTTATAACTAAGTCAAAGTTGAAATCGGATATTTTAGGAGGTGGATTTTTTTTCCTAAACCTGCACTACTTTTCTTAGTGAATGCTGAAGTTATAAGATTTCGAATGTTTTAAAATAAGTTACTGCAAATCAGTCGTATAACGTGCACTTTTAATACAAAAAAAATAGATCAAAATTTATGGGTGTTCATTATATGCTGGCTATAAAAATGACAGCATTAAAAATAATAAAACAGATATACATAAGAAAAAGTTAGACCTCTACATATATCGAAATATAGTTTTTTTTCTTTTTAAAGAAATTATACTTTTTATTAATATAATGGTTTGTAGTTCTAGAAGAACACTATTTTTTCAAAAGCCTGGAATAATACCTCGAATAAAGGGCTTCAAATCAAAGGAGCATTACATTGGTACATTTCAGGTTTCTTCGAAAACAAGTAATATAAAAAAAAAAAAATGTATACGATTCCTACTTAGGTCCAAAAATATTTTTATTTTAGTTACTTTTTATTAAATAATTATAATTAATACAAATATGTATATACAAATGACAGAATCACAATATTAAACGGCAAAACATCTTTTAAATTAATATTAAATACTTTTTAACTACATTAAATTTGTAATTACATTTTTAATTAAAAGTTGAATATAATAATTACGTAAGAATTTATCTTAAAACCAGTGTAAAAGGAATGTTGACGTCTAGCTAGCACATGATTATATTCAGGTTAACTCAAATCTTCATCACAAATTTAATAAAATCTGTTTTATTCAATAGTACTGCCATCTAGTGGAATAACATCGACTGAAATATATCTCCTTAACTATAAGAAGTAAATTAAATTAAATTAATAATTTAATACTTGACAAAACTGTATTAACATCAAGTGTCATCCACTACTAGTTTAAAATAAATGTATTTGTATTTGAGTGGACAAATAAAGAATTTGAAAAAGGGATGCGCGTTGTACAGCAAATATACCTATGGATTAAGAAATGCAGTTTGAAAGTAAAGATGCGCATTGTACGCGGGACTTTATGGTATATATTTGTAATTTTACCAAATTAATGACCTTATTTCTTTATATCGGTATCAGACAGCGCTAATTCTTTATTTATGATGCATTTTCTGTTCATATAGAGAGGTTAAATGTAACATACAAAATAAAATTTGACGACAGTCATTAATTGCAAAATCAATCATTTGATTCGGTTTTTTTTTCTGTTGGGATGATTGATGCTATGTTGTCAAGATTTATCCGAGAGTATAACTATGTATTACATTTATATCAAGATTAAAACTAAGGAGATTTTAAAGGTCTCATTATACAAATATTTTTATTCCAAAAAATGAATGAAGATTAGTACAGAATATAAACAACCGCAACTTTGTTGTTCTTTTGATGCTTTCTCGGTATTTTTTCCTCGCTGGGTTTCAGTGAGATAAAATACACTTTAAAAAAATGGTTGCGTAAAAAAAATTGTCTGCTTTAGGAAGTGGTCTAACATTTGTTTATTTTTATTCGCACCCCCCACCCTTCTTCTCTCTATCCCTCCCCAACTATTAACTGTTCGAACGAAAAACTTTCGAAAACTATACTTACGAACTTTTAAACAGCACCGTTCAAACTATTTGCATATTTAGATTGTGTTTGCTCAAATAAAAAAAAAATGTGCTATCGGTTTTTTAAAGCAGCGAATAAAATTAACAACTTAGAGACTAAAATTTTATAGGTTTTCTGTAGAACATTTCAGTTGATTTAAAAGTCTTTATTTTTACCTGGAATTTCTAAGAAAAAATAATATTTTTATAGACTTCAACCTACTGGACTACCAACTGAAGAGTAGATATATAATGTTTTTAGAATGTATAAAAATAAATGTAGTGAAGGCATATTTTTGGTGACAAAAATAGGTTTAAAAATGACTAATTCTAACAAAACTTATTGTTTGATTAACTATTAAATTTCGTATAGCTTTACGGTAAATAGTTAAGAGCAAAAAGAAAATTGTGCTTAAGAATTAAATGTGAAACGTTTATTTTATTATAAAAGGAAATAAAAGTAAATAAATAATTATGACCCTTAAGAATTTTATGGAGTTCAACGCTTTCGTATTTTTAATAAATGAATTGAAGACATATAAATGGTATTTCTATCATAAAACTGTGTCTGTCTCTTATAAAAGGGACTTTTAACAGTAAACAGGCTTCTATAAACCCAGTCTTACTAATACTTGTGTGATCACTTTAAAGTGTTAAAATAACTTTAGGGAGAGTTTGTGGCAGTCTCCACCAAAGGACAGATTTCCTGTTAAAGAAGTAATTATGTCTCAATGGTCCCGTTTGTGTGGGGAAGTGTCAAAGACAGGACAATCCGATGTTTGTGTTCTGTGGCAAGTCAACCTTTGAACTCATTTTATCAAGCTCACAGAGAATTGAATGGAGCATTTTTCATACCAATCTCCGGTTTTGAAGTCCACCGCATGAGGGGTGACAAGGACCAAGGACCAAATAGTGATCTCTGGAACGGCTAAGCAGAAGTGATTCTGTGTCACGTGTTGCGTTTGGAGGAGTAACATATCCCACCATTAAAGAGATGAAAAGGAGAAACACACCACTAAGGCGCTTCTAGAGGCTTCAATACTCTGCGACGCTCCAACACAGTCTCTCCAACAGACTCCCATACTTTATCTGAGCCAGGTTTCCAAATTGGCTTGTACAATCTCACATCTACAGAGTGACCTATCAAGGCTCTAGATAACGAGTATCACAATGTCACCCTAAAGCAGCCTTCACGTGAGTAATCCTGCCTTACCAGCACTTCATCAGTGTGGTGTTCTTAATACAAGTTCTTAATACAGAAAACAGTGTTTATGTTCCCAACTTCAAGGGACCACTGAGTGGTTATGGTTAAGAAATTGCTCTGTTGAATCGTGTTTACGAGTCCTGGTACTAATAAAGACCTGAGAACAAAAGCAGAAAACACATTTTTTTAAAACTCAAATAAAATAATATTAATCAAATCCTTTATTCAATGAATAACTAATCTCATTCTTTAAAGTGTAAAATCCGTTATTTCATTGAATAACTAGATATTTCATGAAATAACTAGCAAGTTAGTTAAATCATATAAAATTATTGATTTCTACGATTTAACTAGGTATTCTATAACTTGATCGTTAAAATATGAAAAACAGCACTCGAAAGTTCTCGCTGCTTTGGAAGGATTTTTCTGATTTGGAACCAGAGATGGCAGAATAAAACAATTTTTCTCTACATATCAGTTTAATATATGTCAGTAAGAATTAATTTCCATTGAAGAAGTTCCAAATATTGACACTACACTTCGATCTGATGCAACAGCTCAAAGTTGCGGTACTGGACAAGGATTTAAAAAGTGGTCGCGTAAAAAAGAATGTGTTATAGTAAAAAGTGGGCTTGTTTCAAAAATAATAAGCAGTGTAATCCACAGTGTCATCACAGCAATCATTGCTCTATTAAAGAATTAAAATTAAAATAAAAGTATCTCATAAAATTTAAATTAATATTCTCCAACATTTTTGTTTAAAAAAGTTTACGCAATGTTTTTATGAAGCAACAATTTTTCTTCCCAGCATATAGTTTAGATGATAATATTTAAATACAATCTAATTTGCAGCATATTCTTTATTCCCTTTTTTTTAAACTAATGTTAGCAAAAGGAAAAATAATAAATATATTCATCTGCTTTCCCTAATTATTTATCAATAATTCATTCGCAAAATGTATTGTTCGGGAGATTTTAGTTATTTATGATCAAATAATTTGCCAAATATCATGGAAATTGTGTATTTTTCCCTTTAACGGTCTATCCTGAGTTATTTCATAGGATACCTAGTTATTTCATAGTATAACTAGGTAAAATATGAAATTTTTCATCTGTATACTTTAACTGACTTGTCTAGTTATTTCATGAAATACCTAGTTATTCTATGAAATAACTGAATTATACACTTTAACGGTAACATATAAATAAAATCGGGAATCGTAAGGGTTTTAAACGATGTATGGAATTTTGAATATGTTTTGTGGAATTTTCTTTCTCTATACAGTTGCCGTGGTAGAGCGTCTTGGATTCGAGTCCTGAGACCACTGAAGACCCACCGTTTTAAGGAGCTGAAGCACGTTAGCTACTTGTTCTATTGTTTGTTTGCTGTGGTAGTTAAGCGAGTGGGTGTCAGCTCAGGTGTCGTCTTCGTCACTTGACCAAGGTTCAAAATTATATGTTCCTCACCAATAGAACTAGCGTAGTTAAAGAAACGACGTTAATAATCTCTCAATCCCTTACTCTCTATGTAAATTATTAATTTACTGTACATCGAAGTAAAATATCACTTTTTATTGGTATTTATTACTCAATATTCGCAAACTACTCGTGATATTTTTTCAGAAATTGCAAATTTCCAATTAGCATTTCAATAATATATTAAGTTTATTCATGTAGATGTTTTTGAATTGGATTGTGGTATAAAAACTAAGGGGGAAAAAAAGATCTAGTGGAGCAATCTGTTTATTATTTTTTTTTTAAATCTCAAATTCTGAGAAACTAAGATTTTGAAATACAAGTAGTTGTTATGTAATTAATATACTAGTTAAATCTTACGTTTCTACCAAGGAAAAAGGAGCAACCAAAACTAATCAACTCAGCTGGGACTAAAAGCGTTAAATTACTTTAGTATTGCTTAGTAATCATGATATATGCTTAAGAAATATTTTTGTTAGAATATCATGAAGTTATTACTCCTTACAATCACATTCTCCAAATTGTTTTGGAATTGTAGCAGGTTACAAAGAAAATATGCAGTTTCATTTTGTCATTTGAATGTATTAGAGTTACAAATGTATATACGTGGGATTTTCATTTTGTCTCATTTTAAATCAGTAACTTTGAGTTTTTTTCAATGAATTTACTCTTTTTTTAAAGCTGTATTTTCTTATCTAATTTTTACGCCAGTATACATCAGAGTCCTAAATTATTTACCATCCACCGACGCATCGTTGCAAGAAAAATGCATTTTTTAAAAATAAAAAAAATCATACATAAAAGGCGTTGCTGACTATTAATACTTGATTGAATTTTTTCCTTCGCTTCCTGAAAATTATTTTTGTGTCAGATTATGGTATCAGCTGCACATGTCGTTTTAATCACTGAGCACCTACAGTGTTTTCTTTACGCTACCCACACCGGATTGTGATATTCTTTAGCAATATTTGTGATATTCTTATTTTTGTATTGGTTGGCTTTAAAATTTGGGGAAAAAATTTTAATCGATTCTAATGACCATCCATACTAGATGAAAGAACTCATTGGGGGGGGGGGGATATAAAAATGTAAATAGAAGGGATAAAAAATAAATATTCTCAAATGTGGTTGTAAACATATACGTAGAAATGAGTTAATGGCTTTGATTAAATTATATTATTTAAAAGCCAAAGTTTTGAAAAGATTTTTTAATTTATTTGAAATTCTACCATGGAAGTGTTGATGATCTCTAGACTGGTAATGTGCCTGGAACTCACATATCGAGAATAGTAATGAGTTATAGGCAGTTTTTAGTTTTATATCATTGAGTTTGATATGTGGATGTAGATAAAATACAGGTAGAAGGAAATTAGTTAAATTAGTGACTTTTTCTATTTCATCTGTGATTCATTTGTCCAAAAATGCTAAATTGCTATACTGTTAGTGAGTTTGTAACAATTATGAGACGTTATATGTTTCCCAAAAGTGTTCCCCTCCCTAGGTTTAGTAAATTCCAAACAAACCGGCTAAATTACACATAATTGAATATATATATATTATATAACAGTAAAAATTTAACATTTGCAGCTTAAAATAGTTTCTTTACTACAGAGAGAAATTGTACATAATAAGAAACTCGATTGTGCGAATTATTTATGTAGGTCAGAAACATTGCATTATGTTTATAGATTTATTTACACATATTTTTTTAAAAAATTTTATTTTGGGAAAAAAGTAGCTTTGTATTTTTTATTTCGTCTGTATTTTGAATTCAGTATTTCGTTTTAATTAAGTAACTGATTTCAGATTTTATAGATTTCCCACTTAAATTGTAAAAAAAAAACCCGCTTTAATATGAGAAAAAGAGATTGTTTAATCGAAAAAGGCAAAATATGGAATTAATAACTAAAATCCACGGAGAGTGATAGACAGTATCTCAAATCTAAATCATTCAGTACTACTACTTCGATTTACTTAACACTACAATGGTGCTTTGAGATTATTCTAATTTAGACAGTAGTGCCTCTCACAACATTAAATTTCTTCGAATCGTCTAGCTTGCGGTAGCCAAGTCATGGTCTGAAACTAACGGCCAATATTGTTTCAGTGTTGTTGATGCCCATTTGTGATGTGTTAAGGAATAATGTTGATTGATGTATATATGATTCACAAAGAAATATATTTTGAAACAGACAGTTATGTATACACGATCATAGCTAGTATTTAGAAAGTTTACGATAGAATCTAAAGGTTTTTGTACTGAAAGTAGAGTGACAAGAGAGTAAATATCTGTTCTTTGATGGATCAATCGAGTTTTTCTTAAGATGACATTTCTTTTTGACCATCCTCAGAAATCCTCTTGGGGACTTTTAAGTGTAGTGAGAGAAGAGGTTTGAATATGACTAACGAGCTGTTCGAAAGAAATTTGATGAAAAGGTTTTAGAGAAGGCACATAGCTGTTTGACTTCTGTAATGTCAATTGAAGTGTTTCTGTGGCTTTGTTTGACTGTTCGGTCCTTTGTAAGAATATAACTTCATATTTATAATGAAACTGTTTCATAATAGGACGTTGAATGGGGAATGTTAAAGCTTTTAATCTGTCGAAGTTTCAAGTGATCCCGATGCCTTAATGTGGAAGTTTGGAGAGTATAGTGGGGACTTAGGTGTAGCATTCACAGAATTTAACGGTGTTTAAAATCATTAGGTTCGTCGCCTATACCTGCCTTATGCTGCGTTTAACCCTCTGAGTGTTCGTCCTTGTCCTGAAAAATCATTCCGAAAGCGTTTACTTCTTTTTTGAGAATTCCTTCGAAAGTGCAACACATTTAATTCCTTTCCCCTTTAAAGTTAGCGGGAGGTCTACAGGGGAAGATTTTATTACTCAGTTCGGCCTCTTTGTTGCTTTAAAACCGGGAGAAAACTCGTTCACAGCTGTGACATTGCCTTGTGCGAATTTTGGGTGGAAAAAGCGGGTCCACGTGGTTGTTTGATCGGTTAAGTCACAATAAAAGTGAAGAGTTAAAAAAAATAAAAACTCGAAAGAAAGAAACTTGTTACAAAATTTGAAAAATACTTGTTTATTTTAAACAAAACAAAATTTTAAAAAATTAATTTAAGAAAAATAAACTATTTTGGACTAACGATTTGAGCCAGGAAAAAGTACCTTGTATTTATTGTGGAATATGAGACTAAGAAAACACAAATACATCGTAATGTTTTTTAAAAAGTAACTATGTAAAAAAGAGTAAAAGTGACCATCTCTCTCTCTCTCTTTTTAAACAATAAGAGAATAAATGAAGTATCGTTACATACGACGATTATGTTTATGAAATGAAATCAATCTTCCTCTATTCAATTATATTTTAAATTTAAGTAACATAAAGAGGGATTTCAATACTTATAATTTATATATATTTTAATCCTATAAATGATGTTTTTATGTTAAATTAATTTTTCGGAAAAAATCTAAATTTTATTTCATAGTCAAACAACTTGTACTAAGCAAAAATACCTTCTTTACATAGGCATTTGTGACGGAGCAAAAAGCAAATTTAGTCAAATTTTTTATTTTTATTTTAATGGGAATATATTTTTCTTCAAAATGTAAAAGTATTTCTAACCATTTTCTATTGAAATTTAATTTTTTATTTTTCTGTTTCTTTAGTGTTAAACGGAAAATTCACCGATAAATACAACTTTCACACAATTCAATCATTACAAATTCTAATGAGAGAAAAACTTCTCCCAATTAATTTTGTCTTTCAAAACAGTAGACTTAAAACAATTTTGCTCAGTGAAGCTAACCGACAATTCCGCAGTGTATTCATATTAATTTTTTAAAAAAAAATAACATTCGGAAATGCTGTATTCAATTTTTTGAGAATAAAAAAATAATGCCTGCTGTGGAGAAGACAGAGAATGAGATGTGATGTATGGTTTTGAAAGAATGTTTTCGTACATGTAGAGTATTTTTGAAAATTCAAATATCACCAAAGCTGATCATATGATTGTAAATGAGTCTTATTTTAGAATGTGAGCTGTGGGGTATCAAAATAAAACATTTTACTTTTAAATAGCCAAGGAGTTTATACTCAATATCCTCTTCATAAAAATGCTTACAACTTTTATTCAAATTGTAAAGAAACTGAAATATAAATATCTGACTTACTCCAGTCAAAAATATTCATATTATGTGAAAATACTTTTCCTCCACTTATTTAAGTACATTTATAAGCTATTGCCCAAAGCAATATTTTATTTTTATAAACGAGGCACAAAAATTCAGTTATAAAAATATATTTTTCATTTTAGAACATATAAACCGTACACGGATTGTAAGACCATTTCTAAAATACTAAGAGTTTTTAGAGGAACAAAAACATATAATTTTGGGTAGTTCAAATTTTAATATAATACGCAAATATATATATTATTAAGCAAATACGTTTGACAAGAAAAAAGTAATTTATTTAAATCTTGTATTGCATGAATAAAATAAATCAAAGATCCTCCTGAAATAAACACAATTGAAGGGAAAATGTTTAATTTGCAATCGATAGCATATAAACGTTTCTGTTAGAGGTATCCCCGAAGTGACGCAATCCTATTCGGTAAAAAATAAAACTTACTGCTGGAATCAAACAATTTCCTAATGAATGGGTGAATCCGAATATTTTTTTCATGTAAACTGTTTGGACGGAAATGGCTAAAGAGGAACCTTTAATAATTTACATAAATTAAAATTAACCGTTATAGTTTATATAATTTCTTAAGATTACAAAAGGTGTATTTCGGAAGCACAAGTTTTAATAGGAGTACGGTTTATGAAAAGTAGAACAAATATATCTGAAGGGCTATGGTTTGTTACCTTAAATATTGTGAGTGAGTGAGTGATTTTGGGGTTTATTGGCGCAAGAGCCGATTTCGGCTATACTGCACCAAACATTTGTTTTAATATCTGTGGTCTAGACGGGAAGAGAGAAAGAAAGAATGAATTGAATGACAAGAAAGAGGGTCGAAAATTGAGAAGGATCACTAGGGTGCCCCGGGTTCGTGAAGCCCGTGTTTGCCAAAGACTGTAAACCCCGTGGGAAAAGGAAAAGATCACTAGGGCACCCGGGATTGTGACACCCGTACTCACCTAAAGAAGGTGAGCCCCCTGAGGGGCTTAAATATTGTGAAACACAACAAAGTATATTGGAAATCAATTCCCCAATTCGTGTTAATAAAAATGTATGAAAAAACTGCAAGACTTATTTTTGTATTTGTAATTATTATAATTTTTCCTGAAAACTGCAATTTCTTGTGCGGCACCCGTCAAAACCGCTGGGCCCTCACTTTTTGCCCAGCTCACCCCTACCTAAACCAGCTCTGCTCTAGCAAGTGAAAATGCCGTCTTCTGTTTATCAAGGTTATGCATTGCAGACTGCATCCTGTATGTTAGATGTTCGTTTTTTTCTTCTACGTCAATCTGTTAAAATCTGAATTTAAAATTATATGAAATTCTTAACATTCGCAACAATGCCCTTTATAAGTTTTTTTAATAGTACATGAATGCGTCTTCAAACATTACATTACATTTATGTTGACTTTTTAATTAATATTAAGTATAACTTAACGCAGAGATTTTCTGAATTTTAAAATAGATAGTTCAAAAACTCTTGTAGATATGATCATAATTTTTCATTCCTGTGTTTTAGCTTCTCAGTATTGCTTCTACTTAAAAATTTATTGTATATTCATCAAATTTTTCAGCATAATTCTTGCTCTTAACATACAGTTTTAACCAAATTGTATGAAATTTACGAAATGTATTAAAATGCTTAAGATTCTTATGTTAAAATTTTAATTTCATATTTTATTCGAAGAATTGTTAATCAAGCAAAGAGAATATACTTAAAAAGTTATTTGTCCAACTATATAAAATAGCAGATTACAGTCCCAACTTATTAAAACTTCAAATTAATATAAAATCAAAAGTGAGTTATATAATATTTTATTTATACGTTGAAACATTTTTCAAAACTTGAAAAAAAAAGTTAAATTGCTAAAAGTACAAAAATAATTTATTTAATTCAAACGCAATAATATCTCAAATGAATCTAAATTACAAACACTAACTTATAGTTCGTTCACTAAGGGGTCTAAAGAAATTCTTCCCAACTTTTTTACGATTGCTTCAGGGTCAAAACGCTGGGTTCCCCGAGGGTCGTAAAACTTCCTGTCAGTGACCATTGTGTCGCCACAACCCTCCCTAATTATCTTTCATGGTGTTAAACCATAAAAGAGGGGAAAGGATTTCAGAAAAACACGGCCTACCCGCTTTTGAAGCACTCTCTTGAAGTCAGAAAAAGACGTGTGGTGCGTTTTCGAAGCATCTCTAGACGTGCGGAAAAAGACGTTCAAACCGCTAAGAGGGTTAAGTGTGAAATTATATAACAAAAACCTTTGTGTTGTTGTTAGCACTCGAGTTACTTCAAGTGTAATGGATAATCAAACAAATCAAACTTTCCTCTCTATTGAGCCTAAAACTCATTTTTATACACTCAACTTGAAAATGTGGTTAATTTCAGTCCATCAGTTGATTTACTTAAACACATTGGATAATGAACGGGATCGCTACGTTTCATTAGGTTTTTTATCAATATTTTTCATTTTTTTGGTGATGCGCCTCGTAGTTTTTATTTCAATAAAATGACGTGGATGACACGAGCTTTCACCTTATTTTGCTAATGAGCATACCGTGCCAACGTAAGGAGTTTGAGCTTCGACAGATTTCCTATTCATCAGCTTCTCTACACGACTGGACTTTTGTGGTACCAGTACTCAAACGCATAACTCGATAAAGCAGGTCACGATTTCCCTACAATGACCACTTGGCGACCTCACCAAAAGTAAAGTTAGTGACCGTTTTCTCATTTGATGTCATCTTCGTCTCGTTGCTGAGATTTTAAATAACAAGGTCCGTCCCTTGTCCGTCATACATCCAGAAGTACTGGTGTCATGTTGTTGTTGTGTGTGTTTCATCCTGATTGTGTATTCATGCAAATAAAAAACAAGAGATGGATGGACAGAAACATGCAGTACAATTACAGAAGATTATATAAACTTTATTATACAAACGATGATCCTAGCATAGAACAAAAGGGGTGTGCTGCTTGCCATTAGAGACGTGAATCCATTTCAGGTTGTTGACGTCTCTAGAGCTCGTGTAGAATATGTCGGTAACTTTCCGACGTTTTTGACAGACGTGTCCTATTGAGAAATGAAATGTACTCGTATGCCATGGAATGAGAAATTACAGTTCCAACCATACCACGTAATCTACATAAACTACGTGTAAGGATTCTAGTAACATGGAGTGGAATATCGCAAGTTTTCGTAAATAATTTGCAGGCCTCGCTACCAAACTCTCTCTTTCATTTTGTGTCGGAAACAAAAATGACCGTACCCTATACACAGACTGACACCACTATTCCACATTCTGCTCAAAGAATTTTTCATGTTTCAGACTTAAATTCTGATTCGTGCTTAAATAAGTATTTTGCCATACTTATAAATTTCTTTGAGTTCAACTCATTCATTCCTGATGCCCCTATTTTTTGTTTGTTTTAGATTGTGCATTTTCTAAAATTTGTTATTCAAACTATAATATAACTGCACTTTTCCTCATATTTTACTAGTTATGTTTACTGCACATATAATAAAAACTCTAAATTGTCTCCTAAACCTCAGAAAACATGAAAATTTATTTTAAATCTTTGTCATAAAATTCCAAATATCTAGATTTTATCCTTGTCCACTTTCTCATCTTTTCTTAGAATGTTTTTGCTATATATGTGTTCCCTAATCCAACAGAAATAAAATTCGTATATTTTATACAGAAAAGGAACGCTCTTTAAAATTTCAGTCTTGCTAGGATTTGAATATTTATCACTTTCAGATGGGATGAATAATAGAAATTTAAGAAAGGTCTTTCTTCTAATTTGCCATTTAAATAACATTTGAAATCTCTAACGTGCCATGTAGTCAGTATAAATCCCTTTTATTGTGACGTAGATTTTCAGACTGACATAAAACATAAAAATGCTGTCTCACATGGATAGTGATATACATATATCATTTTATTCCCACTATGTGATTCTTTTTTTCATCCGAGACGCTAGCAAATATGAGATATATTTTTTATTTCAATAAAAAAATTCCTCATTACTTATCAAGAAGCACAGCAATACAGAGCTTAGTGTAGTAAATTGAAAAAACAAATTTATTAGCATTACAAATTTATCAACTTCCATCTTTCTCTCTCTCCACTTAAAACTGATAAATTTGTAGGGTAGTGCAGAATACCACTGATAATTGTACGGTATGCCACAGGTTGCCGATCTATAGTATAATAATCCGCTGATCTATAGTATAATCTATTTTTGTTTTATTTATAAAATAAATCAAACCTGTTTATCAAATCTGATTTAAATTTTCCTGCAATATGTTTGATACCCACTGAAGATAGGCGCGGTTGCTGCACGTTGAATCTGTTGAAGATCGAAGTCCTCACGTCGAGGGGTGAGAGAGCTTAAAGATTAAAGCATTAACTCAAATGCCGTCATCGTCACTTCATCGTAATCCAAAATTACAAAGGCAAGTGTCTATAATTTTCTCATTGCTTCTTTGTTTATTTTTCACCAATCAATTAAAATTTTTCAGAGAATTTGATTATTGTAAACGTGTGAAACAGAAAGGGGAAAAGATAAATATTAAACAAATAGAAGAATTTAGAAGTATCGCATTCCACACATTTTTCATGATAGCTAAAGCTATGACATTAGCTATCCATTTTATTCGACATTTGCTCTAATTCAATTTAAAGAAATATCCATCAGAAAAATTACATTGCATTTCCGAATATATCTTTTCTATGAAATAATATCTGAAAATTCGAATTATAAATCACCGTGTAGAAAAAGCAACGTTGATGTGGATGGTGCGTCAGATTTCTGAGCAGTCGTCATTTTTTATATGGAGACAACAAATAATATTAAGAGCAAATAATGGAACATTCTTCGATGACATTTCAGCATTTGCTTTCAATTTATTTTTAAAAGCAGGAACAGACTCTGAATTGGGCAATACTTTTGTATTATTTTATATTCGATTTTGTGTATAATTTTTAACATATCTTAGTAAAATTTAATGCATTCTGTCATTTCAATATTGCTCTTCTAATAATACCCATCTAAGCGTATACTGTAAGAAATTGCAAAATAAATGTTTTTCAAAAGTTCGAGATTAAATTTAGATTAAAAAAGAATTAAAGGCTATCCACAGGCACTGGTTTAAACATTGCTACCATAAAATAAGAAAGCATAAAAAAATATTTCTTATTAATCACTACGACAATTTTCTAATTACACTATTTGCCAAGTCTGGTAACTTAAAATATAATTGCTATACATTTCGTTGCTACAAACACCATTCAAAACTGCAGTCCATTCAATCCTCTCCTCCATGCACAGGAACAGATTATACCACCTAATGTTCAATTAAATCTGAAATGTGCGATCTTACAAGCAATTAACTAATCTTTCATTAACACTTAATTCCGCATTTTTTTTCCTTTCGTATTCCCGAATATCAATTATTGAGTCATCCATAACAGCTCGAAAGTGAACTCTTTTTAACGAGAAAAAGGAGCCAACTTGTCATAACGGCTTTCGGGAACCTGCGCAAAGTGTTTATCCTACCTCATTAATTAACAGCGCCAAGCGCTTTTTGGCGCAAGATCCCTTCTCTAATAGATGACCCTCGTAATCTAGTATTAACGGGTGGAAGCGTATGGTTATGGATGTTTTAATTTTCCCTTACCAGACACGTCGTGGTGTAGAAGGAATGGGGGTTTACAGAGTTTTCAGTTCTCGCGCTCTCTCGTCTGCGGCAGGTGTGATAAGAGGGTGGTCGTTAGTCACGTGATATGGCGTGAGTGGGCGAGTGAGAAAGGGGGATGTCTGGGACGATTTGTTTTTGTTTGAAGTGAAGTTTGTCCGCGAGTTCTGCGTCTGGGTGGTTATAAATTGGTGTCGGAGTGACCTTGAAGAATGAATGACTCAAATTTCTGAAAGTTTTAATATCAGGGGAAAATATAAAAGTGTCGAATAGTTCATACTTTAAACGTGTTTTAAAATGACAATTATTTTTGCATAATTTAATTTACTCATTTACTCAAGGAGATCAACAGCCATGTATTTTAATATTATAATATTTGTATTCTAAAACAACACTAACCACACTTTTTGTTAAGGTTACTGGTTTTGAAAGATTTAAAATTTAATGGAATCTTCTTTCCATTAGGGTCGCTGTGAATATTGGAAGTTACTGTACCTTAAATTGAGTAAGGCTTCAAGTTAAGCGCATTAATGCTTATGGAAGTTAGTGATATAAGTTGGCAATCGTTCTCATTGTTTGAAATAGAATTTAAAATTGTTGCGCTATAACCACCAAAATGCTATTAGTGCAGTTATTCTCAAACTGTGGGGTACGCCCTCTAGAGGATCGAGAAAACCCTATGTTGGGGCGAGTATATCAACAAAAAACAAAATATTATTTTAAAAAATATATTAATGTGTTGAAAGGAAGTACAATAAAATTTTTTTCTATTCTGACATAATAAAAAATAAAATACACATTTACACTGTTATAACATACGTACAAATGTAGAAAGGAAAAGTAACGTAATACTTATCAAATGACTTAAAATGTAACTTAAAATATCTATTGCTTAAAAGTAACATATGGAAGATTTAATTCTTATTTTGATAATTTGTACGGTTTATAACTAAGGTCGTATTGTAGCTTTAGTGTCAAAGTATATTATTATTACATTCAATGCATTGTTATTGTATGGAGGAGGCTCGATGATAATTATGATTAAATATTGGGTTGCAAATATTAAAAATTTGAGATACATATCTTAGTGTATGAGTTTATATATATATGTGTGTGCATGTGTATTCGTTTGTTCATATGCCACATCCTAACATAATCCAAATATTGAAACAATAAGAAAATTAGCTCCAACTAAAATATGAAGGAACTTCAAAGGTTTTTGGTTCCATAAATATTTATCAAAAATTTATTAAAGAATATACAAAATTTAGAGTACCATTGATCACACGAATTTCAAGATGTTTATTAAAAGTAAAAAAAAAAAAATGTTTAATCTCAAAACCTATACTTTAACTCTATAACTCACAATATTCAAGTCATGTTTTTTATGATGAAAGACAGGATTCAACAGGTGTAGTTTTAAAACAACAACACCTAGAGGGAACACTTAACCCTGTAGATTTTCATTTAAGACAATTACTTAAACAGGAAAAACATATGCAATTTCAGAAAAGGAATTTTTGGCCATTACAGGATACCTTCGAAAATTTTACTGTTACCTTCATCATCTTTCCTCAAACTGTGGGGCGCGCACCCTAGAGGGCGTGATATTTCTGAGAAAAGAATGCAAGCATATTGAAAAGTCGAAAACCAAAAATTATTTAAAAAAATATATTAATTTACTTAAAGTAATAAAATAACTTCTGACATAATAAAAAATAAAATATATATTTACACTGCTATAATATACTTACGAATGTATCAACACTGCACATTGTATTTGATAGTTAATTTAACTATACTCAGTTAAGAATAAGTTTAAAGTATCCTACTAGGTTCGGAGATCAATTTTTCAAAAATTGATTTTCAGAATAATTTTTTTTGTTTTAAAGAACATGTAGGCTTAATTAAGTCATAATTATTAAATAAATAACTTGGAGCACCCTTTGTTTACATAAAAAAATATTTTTGTGAAATGTTAGCAAAACTTTTTAAAGTTAAAAAAAAAAACGCCATAAATAAAAATAAATTGCACAAAATGCAACTTTAGTTTCATTGATATACTGCTTGATTCGTCTGAAGTGTCACAAACCGCAGAGTAAATTATTTTAAGAAATTAATGTTTTATTAGCATTTACATTTGATGTTAATGATTTTTCATCAAAACTACTGCATGTTCTAAGCTAAAAATGGCTGTAAAATGTGATTAAATGTAGGTGTCTTAAAACCTGCAGTTTGTTACACTTTGAAAAACCCATAGCATATATGTTACAAATTTCATTGAATTTGATTGGATTGTTTTGGAGATATCACGTTTTTCGTTCGCAAATTATCGTAAAAATTTCATTCTTCAAAAAACTCATTAAAAATATTTTTATAAGTTAGAAGTAAATGCTATAAAAGCAACTTAAACTCTCTAGTCTTACGTATTAGTCCTTCTCTCTCAATAAGTATATTTCTTTTTTCCCAATAGATCAAACAACACCAAACATCAAACACCTAAAAAGCACTTTTTCAACCTAGTCGGATACCTTGATAATTACCAGTGAACCTATGGGCTTGTTATATATAAAATTATATACAAAAATTATAACACTTGTCTTGGTAATGTGTACGGTTTATAATTATTTGCAAAACTGCTTATTAAAAGTTACGAGATTTGTGTGTGTGTGTGCTCTCCACTGCTTTCCTCGTAGGAGTGCGTTTGTGATATATTAGGGAGGGAGGGAAGTAGAAGAGGAATGAATACTGTAAAATCCGGCGTTAAACATTTACATATTCAAGATGCAACTTTTAATTTTTAAATATATTCTCCGTATTACTCGAACCCCTTTACGTGAAGAAACCAGAAATGTACGCGTGCAATGCTCTTATATCTCGAAGTCATTTATTCGAGGTGTTATCCCAGGCTTTTGAAAAAATATAATATACTTTTAGGACTAAAACTCTTCATGTTCATAAAAAGTCATATCTTTTACTAAAAAAAAACAATGTTCCGATCTATGTAGAAGTCTTGATTTGTTCCTATGTGATCACCTTTTTTTATTTTTAATGCTCGTTTTTTTTTGTTTTTTTTTACCCGGCGTATAAAGCGTAACCATAAATTTCGATGTTACTTTTTCTGTTGAAAGAGCGCGTTATACGAAGGATTTTACGGTACGCATATACTCTGAGATAATTAAATCAGCGTTTCGCAAACTGTGGGCGCACAACCTTAAGGGGGCGTGATAACTCTACAAGGGGGGGGGTGCTAGCATATTGAAAAATCGAAAACAAAAGGTTATTTTTTAAAAAAAATATACTAATTAACCGAAAGTAAACAAACAAAACACATTCTGACATAATAAAAAAATAAAATGCACATTTAAACCGATATAATACTCTTATAAATGTATCAGTAGTACACAATGTATTTAATAATTAAATTTTAAGAGTACTAAAATTAAGAACAATTTTAATAATTACCATGACCCCATGGGCTTAACATATATAAATTTATTTACAAAAATTAACACTTATCTTGATAACTTGTACGGTTTATAATTAATCACTATACTGCTGATTAAAATTTACGCTATTTGTTCCTCAATGTCACCGTTTTCCACGAAGGCGTGTGTATGTGATGTATTGGGAGGGATGAAAAGGAATAAATAAGTAAAACGTTCTCTGAAAAATGTAAATCCGTCGCAAACACTGTCATGGTCTTTTTATTGTATTCCAAAGCCTTCGGAAAATTTTTATGGATAGCAGTGCACACAGAGGAGATTATACTTCGGAAAGACGTATATATACGTCCGGGGTAGTAAACGCTTTGGCTGAGTGAGACGTTTATATACGCCGGTAGCACTTAAAAGGCTAAAGTCGTATTGTAGCGTTTGCGTCAAAGTATTATATTACTGAATTCAATACATAGTTAATGTATGGAGGGAGGGGGTCGCGATGAAAATTATGATTGATTATTGTGTCGCAAATACTGAAAGTTTAAGAAGCACTGAATTAAATCTTTCACAAACTCTGTCAAGGTCTTTTTATTGCGTTCCAAAGCCTGCGGAATGATTTTATGCATAGCAATGCTTGGAAAGATGTATATATACGGCCGGACATTTAAGGTTTTGGCTAAGGTATACGCTTATGTACGCAGATGGAACTAAAAAGGGTAAAGTAGTATCGTAGCTTTAGCGTCAATGTATAGTATTATTGAAATCAATACGTTGTTTTTGTATGGTAGGTGGGACGCGTTGAAAATTATGACTGAATATTGGATCGCAAATATTGAAAGTTTGAAAAGCATTGTTTTAAGAGGAACTTTCCTAATTTATACACCTATATTTTTAACTTGAATTTTCCCGCTTTTTTTTTTTGCTTATGTAAGTGAAAGGCGAATTTCAGAGTATGGTGATTAAAGAAAAGAAAAAACAAAGCTTACGCATCTAAACAGTACACTTATGCCACTGGGATTTGTTTTTGGAACTCTCAATTCAACTGGTTATGTTTCTCTGATCTCAGTTATATTTCTGTAACTCCCTTCTACTTTCCTTCTATATTTTCTTCTGTTTTTTTCTTCTCTTTTCTCATTCATTACATGTCTACTTAAATAATAATGCTCATTTGCACACATTATGATTCTACACAAGGTGAAATTATCGTATCATCGTTGTAAAATAGACTCAAAAATTACTTTAGGAGAATGCAAGTAAGAAAGCGATGTAAGATTTGTTAGTCAATAAAGGTGAAATCTAAGAATAAAATATAGTTACGTAGCACCTAAAAAAAGAAAAGAAAACGCACGCTAATTTGAATGCAACAATATAATATTTCTTATTAAATAAGGTTTATCTTAAGGAGCAGCAAGGCTTTGAATGGAGTGATGAGTGATTTATTTCCTATTCATTTCTTAATAACAGTTAAATATTATGTCGAACAATAATAAGTGATTGCAAAAGATTACTTGTTTTGAATACACACAATAGAAAAGAAAAAATACTTTTTGCTATATAAGTATAACAGAATTATATTATATATCATTTAAAGAAATGTTAATTTTAGAAATATATATAGTCCAAAAGGGGAATAGGCTTACTATCATTAGACATAATCTACATTTATTGTGATAGTTAAAGAATCGTGTGCTGGTGGTTTTGTATATTTTACTTTCTACCATTGGAGCTGCATTTGCTTGCAAAATACTTCATGAATAAAAAATGTCCAAACGTTTCGGTGACAATACTTCTAATAGGAAAAACCCGAAAGCGAAAGCATAGCCAACGAACAAAACGAAAAAGGGTAACTTTAGATCCTGCAAGGTAAGTTGAATCTCTGGTTCTTCATGTTGCAATTTTAATCTCTTATGTAAGGTTCCGGCAAACACCTGCAGTTCAAACCACTCTTCGTACAATCCTCCACTGATTATACTGAGAAGCACATCATTCAATTGCTCGCTGCAACAAAATTCTTTTTTCAGAGCAATCCCCATATTCCAAATTCTAAAATATTCGTCGGACATTTTCACCCTGACGTACGGAGGAGAACCGAAAAAAAATTGGAAGGACTTTCGTGATGTTATTGTTGCCACCGAATCATCGAATAAGTCTGCAATGTCTTTTGAATAAGAGTATTTCCAGTCGTTCTTCTCGATAGCTTCTCCCAACTTCGCCACATAATCAATATGACTTCCATGCAATAAATCTATGTCGATAGTTCCTATGGGTGTTAGACATTTGTATTTTCCACTCAAAACTGCTTTCGACAACTCCTCGAAGGATTTAGGGACAGGTACTTTTACAGGCATGGTTAAAAAAGACAGGAAATTGATGTTATACAAGAAAGTCATGACGGCAGCAATGGTCAGCCACAAACCAAAAAGTATTCTCCTCCAGGGAGAGTCTCTGACATTTTCCAAAGCTTGCGTAAAGATACTGCCCAACACCGATAGAAAACTCCAAAAGAGGGTGGCATTTCTGAACATTATTCTTTGAAAGAGAACAGTCACAGCAAGTACCATCAATGCGTATAAAATCCACACATTCAAGGTGAAAGGGTAGGTGAAAGCTGTTATTTTTGGCATCTGACTGGGCTCTTTTGTCGCAAAAGATCTCTCTATTACGTTATATGCGAGGCTGAAATCCACAACTTCCGATCTTTCTTCAGAAATAGATAGAGTTCAAAGTCCCATATCAGCTTTTCCACTCTGTATCAATCCAATGATACCATCCCACGTTCCATTTGTATTCCTTGATCCGTACTGACCGTTTGGAGATGTAAGTATTTCGTATTGGAAATTCAGTTTTTCTGCTAAAACATTCAGCATTTTTTCTTCCACTCCACCGATAACATATTCACCATTGACTTTTTCTGAAGTGAACATGTTCTTTAACTGAACTATGGCCACTTTTATTTTACTAGGAAAATGTAGATTTTTCATGCTGTACTTTTTCTACAATTGTGATTATTTGTCAGGCAGCGCGTAAGAAGGAATGAATCTACAACGTGGTTTTGAACTACGTTGTTCAGATGTCACATAGAGAATGTCAAACGCACAAAATAGATTAATTGGTATAACTTCGAAATTCGTAGGGAAAGGTGTCACATAATTTTAAATAAATAAAGCGCAACAGAGTTCTTTCAAATCCATCCGGTTTATTTTTTCTTTCTTTTCTGAGATTAATCTAAAAAGTCGAATAGAAAACACATTTTAAAATTTTAAATTCATATTCTTATTTTACTACTTTCACAATATCATGTTGACTCGCCTTTTCGATTAATGTGTATACTGTGATCAAGATTAATCAATATTTTTATTTAACTTTGATTTATACTCTAACAATTACGAAAAAGTTTAGAATAGTTTTGCAAAAAGAATATAAATAAACATATTTTTAGTGAAACAAGCCGAAATTGTGTTTGTTGGTAAAACATTTTGTGTGTTAACATCTCTTAGCAACATCCCTATTAAAAATAACTTATATTTTTGGTAATATTGTACTCTTTGAATATTCATTGAAATGGTGTGATATAACAGTTTGCAATAAAATCCAATAAATCACGTATTTTTATCATTCAAATAATAATTTTTTTAATATGATCAGTTTAAATCAGTACTTCTCAAATTTTCAACACTTGCGACCCAATTTCCAATCATAATTTTCATCGAGCCCCTCTGGATGCATTAACAATATATTGAATGCAATAAAATGTATTTTGACGCTTAAAAGACTAACTACACAGTACCTTACAATTTTCAAATATATCGAAAAAATTGTTTTTGCATTTTCTGGTAGCCCATGTCATTGGGAAGCTTGCCACTAAATTTTAGATCATATAACGAAATAGTTTTTAAGATATTTGAAGAATTCTAATGCTTAGATTTTGGTTTCAGTTCATTTTGAAACATTTTTTTACTCTTAAATTGAATTAATTAAAAAAAATGTAAGCACAATTAACTCCTTCAGTGTCAAATGGTTATTAATTTCACTTTTAATTACCAAAATAATTTCTGCTTGATTACGTTTTGAGTTTTTTGAGTCCCCATAGATGTTTAATTTAAGCCAATTTAAAAAAAAATAGTATATACAACTTAGAAGTTTTATGTTGTACCGAGAAAAATCGTAATGTCACCTTCATGGGGGCTCAAAGCTTAGGCTAACGACAGGCGTAGATCTTGCCCGTTGCCATGGGGAATTTCGTGGGCCTCGATCTGACTACGTCAGACAGGTGGCATAATTAACAACAACAAGAGAAGTTTTATTATGAGCTTTTTCCTGTTCAAAAATTGTCATGGCCAAAATACGTTCTCAGGTTGCTATGAGAAACAATATTTCGAAGAGATGGAATACTACTGAAAATGGTGCATCTAAAAATCAGCCCTCAGCTGATACTGCAATTAGGCCTCAGAATACAAGTGCTCTGAATTGAAGTATTGCAGATAAAACTGAATATTTTTTTCTGTGATGTACCAAATTACAATACAGTTAACATATTTTAGTGCAATATTTTAGTATTTAAAAGTTGCGCAACTTCCTAAACTGCCCCAATTTAAAACAGAAAAAAAAATTATACACAAACATGATTTTTAGCTTAGTATCCTTATTTATACTTAAATGTTTTGTGTTTCAAAAATATTGTGTTCAGATAAGGTATAATAACCTGTCGTTGCATGAGTATTATGCAAAATGTTATCAATAATATGCAAAAATATTTTAAATTAAAAAATCAATAACATAATTAAATAAAATAGTATTTTAATGTAGAAATTTATTTGGAAATTAACCTATTGAAAAAAGTTAGATCTTCACAGGAATTATTAGATTTTCATTCATGACTTTAAATATGTTTTATCAGACTTTTAAATAAGGGCCGATTTTACATGAAGCAATTATTTTAAATATTTTAATTACAGAGTACAATTTAAATGCACATGTGAAAAAAAAAACGGTTAACAATTTCAATTTACAAAAAAATTATTAATGTGTAGTTGTTTACATGATATAAACATACTTATTAAAAAAAAATATACTCCCATTAAAGAATATAAACTTTAGCACGTCTTCCAAGGTCTAACAAATCATAAGGACAGTATTCCTGAGATGAAACATAACTGTCCTACATCCGCACTACAAGCTGATAAATTTTAGCATGCATTTTCTCTTCTCTCCACGGTGAATTTTAGATAAATCATGACTCGAACATTCGTATCTACTGAAACATGGTCGGCAAAGACTATTTGAAACATCGTAATTCTAAATCATGGTAAATGGTGAATACGATACCTAAGCTATTACTCTACCAACTCCTAGACCCCCGTGGGACTTAGAAACCTCAACAGATTTATGTGCATCGCCCCCTCTAATTTGAGTTTAGAAAAAGGATGGGAAGAAACTCCCGTAACCGATTTGTTACTCCTACTTAGGAGTCCTACTACCAACCTACCACCATTACCTATAATTATTTTTGTTTCTTAAGCAGTTATAACAAAGTTTGATTTTATTTGAAAATTAGATACAAATTGTAACCGTCAAGATGTTGCGAAAACATACATTTGTGACGGATCTATACGCGGTTCTACTGATCTCTTCATGACACTTTTAGAAACATATTTATTTCAACCAACTTTCGCCGAGTAAGAAAGCGTGATTATACAAATGAAGTATATTATATAAATTCTATTTTTGTGAGTTTGAGAAGTTGGAAAGCTGGAGTTAGCAAAGAGTTTGCGAGCTAGTTTGTTAGTTGAAGATTGAAGGATCGTGGGATTATTAAGAGGTCTTGGAGTTGTCCAGGAAAAAGGATTACGAAGAGTGGATCCGACGACATTGATAAAATACAGATAAAGATTATCTGCAAGATTCAAGTGTAGAATCCACTTTATAAAAGTACAGGTATCATGAACCTTGTTTAATTAGAAGTTAGCTTATTTGTGTGCGACGTAGCTTATAATGAGCGTGTTTAAGCTATCGTAGAATCAGTTGAAGGTTCGTAGTATTATCCCCGTGTTATTGAATCTCACCTCCGTGCTCTACTATTTGATTATTTATCTTAATTAGATTGTTATTGTGTCTGGTTGATATTTTGGTGACAATAAAATAGTTGGTGCGAAATCATGTCTGTTGATTATTCAGTTTCTCCCACACACCTAGCCGGGTCTGCGGGTAGGCAAGGGGTTTCAGATGGAAGCAGGAACCATCCGGCATTACACATTTTACCTCAGATCGTGAATTTCGAGAATGGTGTGTTTTGGACTGGTTATCTTGATAACTTTAATCCTGTATCAAACAGGAGAGTAAGTTAGTGGTTGATAGATGAAATAAATGTAGCATATCTCTCGTTTTCTTTCTTTAAAACTGATAAAAAAATTTCAATTTCTTTAGAACTCAATTACTAAGGTATAAACAGGCGTTGCATGCATTTAAAAAAATTATTTCAAATATTTTCCCAATCATTAATTAAATTTGAATCTGTGCAGAAATACTAGATCTTGTTGGAAAAATATGTTTTTGACAACTATTTTGAGAAGAATTACGTATTTTATTGGAGAATGGGTAGCAAGTATTACTCAATTTGTTTTTATTATAACAATAATTGATCACTGAAACTTTCGTATTTATTATAGCGTTATTTTTTAGTCTCTTAAGAAAATTTGAATCACCATTATTCTGAAGCTGGAAAGAGAAAATATAGCCCATAAATATATATATATATATATATTTGTAAGTAAAATATTTTCATTTGTGGTCCAATAATGGCGTGAAAAAGAATATTAAATAAATATATATCTTTATTATCTATTATATATCTACCTTTGTGTACTGTATTCAACATGAGTTAATGTCATACGAATCGAGAGAGAGAAAGGGGTTTAAACAGAATCTCAGACAGGGGGGGGGATCTTGGAAACAAATAACCAAGAATAACATTCCAAGTTAGTTTTCCCCAATAGAATGTTTATTGTATATCTTGGGTGCTCTCGGCAAAAGTAATTCCTAGTAAGGTTCTTATCATCAGATTTCAGGTGCCTCCATTTTTGGAGGGAAACTGGGTGTCAAAATTACCTGCAGAGATTGGTATCCGTCAATAGGGATCCGAAATAAAAAGAGATACCAGCTCCCGGGGAATGTACTAGCTCTGCAATGGTAAAATACCAATACGCAGCCCATTAGAAATAAATTTTTTTTATTGTATTGTTATTGTTTTAGAAAGATCATTTTTTTAAAAAAACCTTTTGCTACTTTTTAAAATTTTGTATATCGAATAACTTGTGAAAAATTCACTATAATAAAAATTCTTGTACATTTTAATTCGTAAATTATTTTTAAATAATTTTTTTGACAAAATCTCTCAGTATATTTGTTTGTATAGTATTTATATGTGTGCAAACTTTCAACACCGTAAGACAAGTATTGTTTCAAAAATATTCCTTTAGTGTTGAAATTCACACTTTTGAGAAATTAAAAATCATAGTATTGTGTATATATAAGCATATATATAGAATAACATATAATAGTAGAATATGATATATAATATAGAAACTAATAATATAGCTTGGAATGTTAAGATATTTGTTTTTTGTCTGGAGACAAAATTTAAACCACTTAAAAACAAAAATAATTTAATTTGTTTCCAAAAAAATTAAAAATTAAACTTTTTTATTGATTTATTGGGGAAGGTCCATTAATGACTTTCTTATAAAGTATTCGTAAATATTATTATTTTTTACAATTAAAGCAATTCAATTTCGTTTGCTTACTCAAGTTCTGGAAAATTTTTAGTAAAACTTTAACATTTACAAATCATTCAAATTTATGTCAAATGCAGTTAACGTATTAAAAAAATATTTTTCTCAAAATCATTGCAACGAGAATGACAAATTAAATTTGCATTGCTTTTCTTTAAAACAATTTGCCATTTTAAGGAAAGTTACAAATAGAGGTATTTAAGCCATGATATATATATATATTTACTACTTGCAGTTCTAAATTAATTTAAATGAATTTTGACGTCAGAATTTCATAAGAGTAAAACATGCTAATCTTTGTTTATGACATAACCTCATTAAAACATAAGCGTATTAGTGAGTAGACAAATGTAATTAATTCTAGTAGAATTATTAACGCTCCAGTTAATATTTATCATTATGTGACATAATATTTTTGCATGATGAAAACAAGTACATTTTTTAACGTATATGGCTCAGCAATCTTGATTTTAAAAGCAGATATTAAGCAAAATAATTATTCATATTCATTTAAACATAGCATTTTCTTTGGTTGATCCTATCTCTAAGATAGGAAAGAGAAAAGTATAAAATGTGTGTACATTTTTTTAAAAAAATCGACTTTCGAAATTATACTTGTTTTTGATTTCACCATTGACTAAAAATCTTCATTTTCAACCATTGTTGATATAGAAATTGTATTCGTTTTATATTTGGAGAATTTAAATTTAAAACCCACTGGAAAAATTACGAAGACAAAGGCTGTCAAAGACAAATTGTGCAAAATAGTATTCTTAAAGTTGAAATTTTTAAGAAAATTATTAATTTAAAAAAATTTTAAACTAGTGTGTGGTTTCTGATTTTTTTTACCTTAAAAATGACCTTAACGTGCATGTTAAAGTTTTTCAGAGCAAGGTAATACGATTTTTTAGTAAATTAAAATTGTTTCATGATTATAACATGTTTTATATACTTCAGAAAGTAATTGTATAATTATTTTATCATAGTTTATGCACTATTTTGAAGGAAAAATTAATTTTGGTAATATTTAAATTTATCTTTATACGAGTAATTTTTGATATAATTATTTATCTTTTCAAATAAAAAAATTGCTGAAAGTACTATTCCTATATACACGGAAAAATCAAGCGTTATAATTCCGAAATACTAAATACGGTTTTGCGAGGCAAACAAACATTTTTTGTACTCTAAAATGAATACTACTAAAACTAAATTTTAATAAGCTATGCTTTTTTAAAATTTATGCATAACTTTTTCATATAAACACAAAAAAAAATTATAAAATTTAAGGGGCAAATAACTTTAATTTTGAATAACTTTATGACAACTTTATAACTTTTTAAGAATGAATAACTTTAGATTTTGAGTGATTTTGGAAATCTGTAATATCCTCAGGGGGCATTTAACCATTCGGAATTTGATGATTTAATTTGCATTAATAAAGTAATCCAATAAAAGACAGACGTAATGTGATTGTTATCTTTGCAAATATCTTTTATTTCGGAGAATTGGATCGCCGATAACTAAGAAAATAGTGCGTAGGTGTTTAAATTAATGAAACTCTGTAATAATAAAGATTGTTTAGAGCCTAGAGGGATTGACTGTCACCGAAATGTTGAAGGGTTCAGATCTCAAGTAGATAATAAATGTGAAAGGTTAAGTTGTGTCTCAGTGAGATCCAATTACTTCATTGCATATCATAGGATATGTAACAAAACAGAAGTTTCATATCATTATATTATTGTGATCTAAGTTTCCCTAAATTAAGTGAACTATTTTCGCTCTATGTCGGGGTTGCTGATTTTTCATTTATTAAATATAGCAATCGTGTATATTTGCCACACAAAGTAAAATTAAGTATTATATTCTAGAGTCATTGATAACTATAATTTTTTTAAATTTGTAATGGTCCTGGCCCATTAGGACTTCGCGTAAATAAGTAATTGTTAGTAACTTTAAACACTTTAAAATTGTAAAGTCAGTGAATTTAGAGTAGTCATTACATAACCACATCAAATGATAGCTGTCCATCAATTACAAGAGCCGTTCATGGAAGTCATGTGAATTTTTGGAACTTGCGGTTGGCGTTTTTTGCGAATAAACCTCTTTTTTCAAGGAAATATGACCTGTTGCTACTTCTATGTGCTATGTTGATTCGCTAGGTGTCGTCTAAATTTTGATTTGCGTTTGTGTCGCTGTCTACTTAAGTATCTAAATGTAAAATAAAATGGATTATACAACCAATAAATGGATCAATACAATTATCTTTACATCAAAGACCTAGACATGATCATCAGTTATTCAAGTAATTAAAGCCACAACTCAAATTCAAAACATATATATAAATTCAATTTCTTATCATAATTTAAATCACTAAAAATGGGTTTTAATAGTCATATTTAAACTTATCTGATTAAGACTATTATTGACGGTATCAAGTAACTTTAGACTATTTTTTTAAGAAATAAAAGTTAGAAAATTGAAGTACCGCCCTCCCCCTCCAACAAATACACTATTATAATCATTATACGCAAAAATACATTTAGTTTTACTGGCATGTTTCCCGATTATATTGTGATTGAAATATCTTACGAATGAATGTGGTTCAGTTGGTTATGGTGAAGTAGAATGCAGGAATAAATGCAAAAAAAAAAGTCATAATTGCTATTTTTTTAAAGGTATGCAAAAAAGGAATATTTTAGTTAATGTTGAAGGCTTTAATTAATTTTTTAAATCTTCAATAAAATTATGTTAATTTGCGATTCCTTCTTTAGTATATTTTTAAGGATGAACAAAGCGAGGTAATGCAATCCAACTACACCAGTCTTACTGTTAGACTAGAAACTTTGTGAGGCTACTTTTTTTATTTTTGTCTTATTTTGTATAATTTAATTCCGTTTTATCGATTCTACTTTGTCATCAAGCAATCATTCATTTCCGATGTTGAGTTGTATAACAAAAGCCAATGTAGTCGATGACAACAACTTTTGATGTGACATTAAATCCGAAGAGTACTGCGCCATTTAGTTTAATATATAATGATATTTTCTGTTGTAGTAGAGAGGATAAAGGAAATATAGTTTTTCTTTTATTTCAAGCTGTGACCAGGATATATTTGTTTGAATTTGCTTTTGTAGCCTCTTATGCTTTTTTCCTTCAGAAAACTTACAGACTAGATATGGATGTAGTTATGAATTGATTATAAAAATTCAATTAATTTTTGCGTTAAGTACTCCTATCTGTTTAGCTGATAGTTTTTATCAAATATAATTTTTGTGTTGTTGTCGAAAATCTTTAGTTAATTTTCGGCAGTCAGTCAATTTTTAATACAACATAGTTGGATTCAAAAGCATTGTTCCATCCTTATTCTGCGTCGTAAGAATATTGACAAAGCAAGTCTTGGAAACATTGCACTCAATCAAAAATCTACTCGAATCTGTACTATTTTAGTGAATTTGGTACTTTCTATAGAGTTCCTTAGCAATATCAATTGCTTTCTTTTTCTGCTTCTTTTTTATCTCTCATTTATTTATTATATCATTCATTTTTATTTATTATATCGTAGTTTTCACGTCAAAGACTTCTTAATTTAGTCCACGATTACAACAGAAAACCAAAGAGCTTCCGCATTTGGAAGCAAATGATGCTCAAAGTAACACTAAAGAATAAAAACAACAGCAGCAGCAACAACTATCGAAAAGAACTATTTTGGCGATCACGATGGCAACTGGAGCGCGCCTACGACCTAATATTTGCATTTACTAATAACTTTTGGATATCCGATACTTTACTGATCGTTTCTATGGATACACGGCCGATCTCCTGGACATCGCATCTCGTTTCATGCAAGATTGGAAATAGCGATGTCCTATTCCAGAAAATTTCTCGTCTTTAGTGTTAACTAGCTCGTAGAAATCTCTGAAACGATCCGTTATTTATTTGGTTTGAAGCTTTTCATTTGGCTGGTGTCGTAAAAGATTATGCTTTAAATAGGATGAAACATGTTGCTTATCATGTGTGGATGTTTATAGAGATATCTATATGTGGAAATTTAATTTATTCTGATAAACCGTTTCATGTCCTTTCATGATTCCAAACTTTGTATCTTTTAGGATTTATGTTTTTCGAATTTAATCTTAAGTTGCAACGCAAGTTTAATCATCTTGCCTCTCTTTCCTTTCAAGGTTATAATTTTAATAAGAAAAGAGATATCTAAGTTTGTATGCAGCTAACTCTGCTGTTGGTAATTTCGCTGACCAATAATTGATGTGCATATTACTTAATATTTTAACGTCATAAGTATTCATAGCTTTATTTTAAGAACGATGTTTTTACATTGTTTTTATTTCTGACATTTATCGCTTCATTGGTAATAAAATTTATTGGATTATTTTTTCATTGAATTCATAGTCAATTATGGTATTTAATGTTTATACGTGTCTATACGTTCAAACATTCTGCTGATTATTTGAAAGATATCTTTGAAATATTTTAATTATTCACTAAAATGATTAAAGTGAGTTGAGATTCTGATTTAAAATAACCTTAAATAAACTAATGTTGTATGTAAAGTTGTTTATGAGTAGTTTGAATAATTAACTGCAAAAATGCATATAGAACAAATTAGAATTTCTTAAAATGTTAGGTTAAATTTTATTTAGAGATAAACTATATACTTATTCATAAGATATTTTTTTTACTCATTTTATATTTTAAGTTAAATAATATGAATGTGAAAATTATTTTAAAGTGTGTAAAAGCTTACGAATTATATATACTTGACAAACATTTATTCCCCAAAACGTTAAATTATATTGTCAGATAACATGGCTCTGATAAAAAGGGGCAAGTAGAATAATCATTTTTTAAATTCTTAGTAAATTTAGTGTTATGTAAATTAATTTTATCTCTCTCTCTGTTGCTCAAAATATCGTATGATTACTAGCATTATTAGAATGATCCATTTTAGTTTAGAACCTATTGGATAATTCCTTACAGTGTAATTAAAATTATTTTTACATTTTAAAAAAGAAACGGAAAATTTTCATCTGGTTTCTGTACTAGAACAGAAAATCATAGGTCTTCGTGCAAGATGACAAATCTAATAAAAACAGGACAAGTTTTTAGATTTGGTAAGTATTAGATATTTCAGAGTAAATAATATATACATTAATTATTATCTCGTTTTTCTCTTGCATAATACATATGTTAAAATTATAATTCATGGTAAATTATTTGTATAACTCAGAAACAATGATATTTATTAACACAATTCGCGCACAAATATTCCTTCTTTAAATACCGCACATTCTTCTGGTTACCATTTATGACCTATCCTACTTTTTATCCAGTCTTCTGATACTTAGGGGCATTTCAAGCTTTATTTTCTTTGAAAATTTGAACTGACGTCATAAAATAAGAGGGTAGATCATATATTTTTGGAATTGAGTTTAGTATACAGTAAAGACAAATTTTTTTCTTCATCACAAGGTTCTTGCATATATTGCTTTATATATATATGTTCACCTTCCGTTCAAGCATTTTTCATGAGTTTGTTAAAAAAACACTGGCAAATTGGAATAAGTTTACCTTTCTTCGAGAGTTAAAGTAAAAAAAAATATATAATAAAATAAAAAACACTTTAGCATGATTTGGGATCAATGGTTTCAACAATTCTGTAAGTTCCTGGTCTCTTTCATTTTTTTTTCTATCTCAGGTTCTTCAGAATACTTCGAGGTATTTATGTGGATTTGCCTTTAGGTGTTGCTTGCCGGAGCGAAGGCATATCATTTTCGGCGTTGTCCATTATAAGAACATAATCAGTGGCTATCCCTGCTGGAAATCATGCTCATTAAACACAAGGAAATCATAAGGATTGATTCTACATTTTTTGAATCCATGAAATGTAGTGTAACCGCAGGTTACTTTGAAGTAACTGTGCGAAACATCTTACCAAACATTCCGTTAGAAATAGATTGCTCGGTGTGATTGACCTTATAGTTGTTCCACACTTCGCTATAAAAGTTTGTAAGATTTCAGAATGAAGCATAAATAAAAAGATAACCGAACACACGCAAAAAGAAAGAACAGAAAGCGTTATTGACAACGTGAAAAGTCTTTGGTGTTGTGGTAGGTTAAGCAACAATCAGGTAAAAAAAGTAAACAGAAATTGTCAGAGTATATTTCCCAAGAAAGTTATGCATAATAAAGAACAACCTATTTTGCCGTTATTCCATAAGGCATTGCGTTGAAAATTTTGAAAATAGCTACATATCAAACAAAATGTTTGAGTATTTGACAAGAAGAGGAGACGGTTTAATAGATTGAATTTTTGATGTATATGTATAATATGTGTGTGCAATAAAATGTCGAAATGCAGTATTTTTAAGCTACTTTGATAGAGCCTTTTAAATTATTTATAAAATAGTACTGCGCATTGTTGAAAAGTTTTTTTTGTTTAAAATTAAATAAGTTCCTGAATAACTTCTTCAACATAATTCTATGTAAAAAGTTAACTTTCAAAATTTCTGAAATATAATTACATTATGGAAAGAAATGCATTTATGTATTTAACTCCCCCCCCCCCATATCTTGGATGGCAAACTGTTTCGTACACTGCTGGCCACCGTAAATGCAACACCAAGAAAGACAAGAGATAGCACAACAAAATTTATTTTGTAGATAACATGTTGACCAAGTATCAAATGATTAAATTTATAGATTTCTGTGAAGTGTGGTTCCTGCCAGAATCAGTAGCCAGAGTGGCCGCCATTGTTGGATATATCCGCTGCCACACGCCTCGGCACTGATTCAAAGAGACTTTGGATGTGTGCTTGGGGTACAGCAGACCAAGCAGCTTCCACACGTTGCCAAAGTTGATCTGGTGTGGCAGCTGGGTATGTAATCTGGGCAATTGTTGAGCAACCATGGACCACATGTTTTCTATCGGCTGAAAGATCCGGAGAGCGAGCCGGCCAGGGAAAGCAATTCAATCTGGTAATTGACGAAGAACCTTTGGACAATGCGTGCCACGTGTGGTCACGCATTATTCTGTTGAAATATGGCTGTGGCCAAGCCCTGAAGGTAAGGAAGGGCAACTGTCTCTAAAACCTAGGAGATGTAGCGCTGGCTGTTTAAAATACCGGAAATGCGTACTAGAGTGCGAGAGTGATATCCAATACCGCCCTATACAATAATACCCGGTGCAGGACCAGTGTGGCGGTGCATAACCTGTTCAGCATCCTCTCTCCACGGTGTCTCCAGACTCGAATCCGACCATCGTGGTGCTGCAGACAAATGCGTGACTCATCAGTAAAGACAACTTCATTCCATTCTACCTTCCACATCCTTCTTTCATCACACCATTGGCGGCGGAGACGTCTATGGTTCTGCGTCAAGGGTAGACCAAGCAATGGACGTCTTGCGGACAGACCATGGCATCGAATGGTGTACGCCGACACTGAATGATGCGTTACAGACTCAATGTGCTGTGCTATGGTTCGTGATGTGACTGAGTAATCCGTCACTACCATGCGCACAATTTGCCTGTCCTCACGTGAAGTGATGCACTGAGCTGGATGCGATCGACCACGTCGGTCCGTCGTACCTCCTGCATCTGACGGTCACATATCCGCATTACAGTTGTTTGGGTTCGTCCAACACGTCCACCGATTTTCTTGAAAGATAATCCACTATCTCGGTAGGCCACTATCCTTCCTCTGTCGAACTCGGATACTTGATCAAAGGCTGATCGCTGTTTTCTACGAGATGTAACTGATCGTTTTTTGAAAAAAAAAAACACAATTGCCGAACTTGAAATCGTCGAAATCTCCAAGCCTTAAATAGCACTTTGAGGTGGCGCCACAGGCGTGCGTGATGTGTGTCTGCGCTGAAATTCTAATCATTTGCATATCTCTCCTCCGTTAATGCACGTTGTAAATTCCATGTTATTTGTGTGCTTCCTTCAGGGTGTTACATTTACGGTGGCCAGCAGTGTATATTCGCGTATTTACCTGTAATTATATATCGAGTTCAAAGAGTCATAAAATACTTTTTTGATCAAATAAAAAACGTTTATATTTTGAGTGAGTTGATTATTTGTTCAATATAAAATTTCAATATGTTAAATAAGAGAACATTTTCATAAGTGAAAACATAACTGCTTTTGCATAAAAGTTAATTCAAACTGTTTTTCTTGATATGTTTAATCAAAACCATTTTCTTTCTCTTTCTTCAGTGAGAGTTCTAAAAAAATTCTAGGGAGATGTATGGGAAACTCATCTAGACAGCAAATAAAGCTTTAATGCACCTAAATTGATAGATTCGTTGTAGTGCCTTAACTTTTTTCAACTAAAATTTCTTAGTTTTTCCCAAACAAAAGTTTGTATTAATATAAGGTATTATCCTTGAAAAACTTTCCTATTTTCATCGAACAGCTGATTTTAATTGATTAAGATATATAAGTTAACATGTTATTAAAATTAATTTCTTTTATATATAAAAATGCTTACTATTCTTATAAAAATTCAAAAATGTGTGTATTAATTATTCAAAAATAAGATTGTCAGCATTAATGACGTATGTATAAGTTCTTAATATTTCATTAATTTTAAAATAGAAAAATAATCTAAATAAATTTTCTTGTTATCAAGGTAAGGGTAATTATGAAAATAAAAAGTTTGAGATACAAGATAAATTTTCCCTTATGAATGAACCATTTTTTTCTTCTTTTAAATCGTCAATCGTAATTAAGTATGACAGTCTTTATTGGAAAACTTGTACATGTTTAATTAGTTTATAATGATTATTATCACTTTGTACTACGTATTGAATTTTAATTTGACGCCGAAACTAATTGATTAATGATAAAGGAAAATGAAAAGTTTGAATTACTTTCAAGATTTAAACTACACAATATGTATAAGTTTTAATTATGTATACCTAAGGTTGCATATATATACATAAATTAGTGCAGTAGAGTATAATTCAATGCAATATTATTTAATAAGTATAATATAAGTAGTATATTATATCATGAAGTATAATTTTTCTGGGTACTTGAAAATTTTTTCCTAAAAATAATATAATTCTATATAAATTTAGTATGCACGTTACATTCATACAAATAATTATCAATTTCTATATTTTTCAAATATCTTTTGAAATAGTAATTTTTGTCGTTTAGCAGTTGCGTCTGACAAGAAAGTGTTTTATTTGAACTACCAATTAATTAGTCAGAATCAGTGCTCTTTGGACAACTGGGATGGAAAGGAATTCCTAATCGGGTCAGTCACTAAGCGCTTTCATTCCTGTCCTTTGTTGTTTTCAATTTGCAAAAGAAGGCCTCGCAGCAAAATGAAGGACACTGCAGTATTTCAATAATTTAAAAGCAATATTTGTAGGCAGAAGAGCAATAAGTAAGAAATAGTTTAGTTTAGAAAGCTATATTAAAATGCAAAGCTCTCTCTGTTTGAAAGCAGAATTGAAAAAAAGGAGGGAATTAATGATAAAACATATTAAAGTTGGAAAAAAAAATATTTTTATTTTTTGTAAATCTTGTTTAATTGTAGGTATTATATTTTTTTTTGAACATCCAAATAATTTTACGAATATTTAATTGAATAATTCTTCGTTTTCATTTGAAGTTTGGAGAATTACATTAATGTTTAGAGAATTTTGAAAGCAAAGAAAATTGGTGATTTTCTTTGAAAACTTCACAGCAATTGACTTTACTATTCAAACATTTTAATATAAGATGTTTAAAAAATATATATTTCCTGTAAGTAAAAGAAAAAAAATATTCCCCACAGTGTAACAACCGAGAGCATGAATCAATTAAATCACTTAAAATTAAGTATTAGTGTATATAAATATAAATATTGTGATGTGAATAAAATATTAATTTTTTTCAATGCCCAAATTTCTTGCATATGGTTTAGAATTTAAAATATTTAGATCAATGGATGAAAACCTACTACATAGGAAAGTCAGTCAAGTATGGACTTTTGAATGAATACAAAATTAACATTGAAACTTCAATATATCATTCCCGTCACATGTATTTTTAAATTTAATATTAAGCTATATATTATTTGATCTTGAGTTACAGTAAAAGAATAATGGCTACGGTTAACAGCTTTGATCAAAACTAAATAATAACTCTTGTACATAAGTATAATACTTATAGGATAACTACAGTCATTTATTTCTCTTCCATAATGATTTTTCATGAAACTAAAGAATTTCAACATTAATAGTTATTCTCACACATTATCTGTTTAAGAAAACTACAAACCCTTAGTAGTATATTTAATAGATACTTGTTAATGTTGGCCTTATAATCCGTTTTAGATAAATTATAACTGCTTTTACGGATACGGTTCTTTAATCGTGACTATGATCCAATCTAAATAACTTCTTTATTTTATATTCGCAACTTTCTTGAGTGAGTCGCTGATATATATAGTTATTCCTGTTCGTTTCCTGTTCTTCGAGTTATGCATTCCAAACATTCTGGTTGTTCACCGCACGCATTCCGTTTATTTTTGCACTTCTTCATTTTGTCTGTAAATCCCAGGAAATGAAAACAGAAAATGATTACGGCCACATCAGATCGGCAAAAAAAATGTCTAAGGCAGCAGCACCATAGAAACAAACGAAATATTTTCCGATCTCCATGGTAACTGCTGAACGACGCCATGGAATATTTGCATTTCTTAATAACAGACAGAATCTGATCCTTTTCTGATGGTTGCCATGGAAATACGGACCACCTTTCGGACGCTACAGATCTTTTCGTGATAGAGTTGAAATAGAGATGTCCCACTCCAAATCTTTTAGTTTTTCAACGGCATGTGAAAAAGGTTGTCCCGTGAAATGTCTCGCAATTTGTTTGTTTTGACATTTTTCATTTGCATGGTGCCAGGAGGGATCTTGTGATGGTCTGGGGATTCCCTTAAAACATGTTCCCTTCCGTGTTATGTACCTTTCAACAGATGGCTAATGCGGGGAACGTTTTTCAGCGATTCCTTCTCAACGCATGCAAGTATTCCTTTGCGGGAAATATTATTGAAAACTTATGTTTAGGCATTATAAAAGAGAAATGACTCATGGAAAAAAATGCTTTTATGCATTTATCAGCAGATGGGTCGTTAGAGTTTTGGTATTTTTAAAAATGACTTTACTTGCAAAAATGAATTGAAAATACAGTAATACCTCGACTTACACTACCCCGACTTACGCGAATTTAATTTATGCGTTTTTCAAATCTCGTCGATTCATTTTTTTTGTTTGAGCGATACACAACTCAATTACTCACTCCCTGCTTCCTGTTAATTAATGTACATGTTCGGACGTATTGTGTGGAGTCCATGCTTAGCCGTAATAATTTATCTTGTGTTGATTATTTCTTATCTATGGAGTGTTTGGTTTTTATTACATGCTATAATTGTTAAACGGTAAACCATATGTAAGCAAAAGCTAGACATTGAGTTCTTAGACCTAGTTCAATCAGAAGATTGAATGGTGTTGCGAATTTGACAGGCTCTGCCTTAGATTAATTCAAAATGATTACAAGTTGTAGAAAAAATAGACTCCACCGAGGAGCGTATATTTTTTTTTTAACGAAACAAGGAATAAAATTATTATAAGCATACTGAGAGGAAATTTTACGGGAGAAAAAAATCTTTGAGCTGTCTGACTACTTTGTTAGATTTTATATATGAAAGTTCTATATCAAAATAACTTCAGCCTGTGGTTTTTGTATTCGTGTTATGTCAGATTTTATAAATTTTTTTTCTAAATTATTACTTTTATTTCGCCTCTGCCCCAACTAAAAGTAATTTATCTGTATTTATATGAGGAATTATACCCCGACTTACGTAAATTCGACTTGCGGAATAATCATTCAGTCCCACCCATCGTGTTAAGCCAGGTGAAATACTGTTTGCATTTTTTATAATAAAAAAAAAATCCCCAAACTTTTCTTTTTTTTAATGTTTTTTTTTATGAATTTGTATAATAACCATCCCCGTCTACATTGTGAACCAGCTAAAGGTGAAGGAGGAAGACAAGGATGATTCGATATTATAGTTTCAAATTATTTATTCAATGTTTAATCAACTCAAAAACAATTCAAAGGATCATAATAAATAGAATGTTCAAATCAGTCAACAGAGGGAGGTGACGAGAGTCGCATTTTAGACTATATCTAATAAATTAACCACTTTATAATAATCAATCTGTTACCTCAATATCGCTTTACACTATAGATATATAACTAATTGCCACTTAACCTCTTTAATACACTGCTGGCCACAGAAAATGCAACACCGAGAAAGACAAGAGATAGCACAACAAAATTTATTTTGTAGATAACATGTTGACCAAGTATCAAATGATTAAATTTATAGACTTCTGAGAAGTGTGGTTCCTGCCAGAATCAGTAGCCCCATTGTTGGATTTCAACGCTGCCACACGCCTCGGCATTGATTCAAAGAGACTTTGGATGTGTTCTTGGGGTACAACAGACCAAGCAGCTTCCACACGTTGCCAAAGTTGATCTGGTGTGGCAGCTGGGGTGTAATCAGGGTCAAGCGTTGAGCAACCATGGACAACATGTTTTCTATCGGTGAAAGATCCAGAGAGCGAGCCGGCCAGGGAAGCATTTCAATCTGGTAATTGACGAAGAACCTTTGCACAATGCGTGTCACGTGTGATCGCGCATTATCCTGTTGAAATATGGCTGTGGCCAAGCCCTGAAGGTAAGGAAGGACAACTGTCTCCAAAACCTCGGAGATGTAGCGCTGGCTGTTTAAAGTACCGGCAATGCGTACTAAAGGAGTGCGAGAGTGATAGCCAATACGCCCATACCATAATACCCGGTGCAGGACCAGTGTGGCGGTGCATGACGCAGCTTTTCAGCATCCTCTCTTCACGGTGTCTCCAGACTCGAATCCGACCATCGTGGTGTTGCAGACAGATGCGTAACTCGTCCGTAAAGGCAACTTCATTCCATCTGCCACCTACATCCTTCTTTCATCGCACCATTGGCGGCGGAGACGTCTGTGCTTCTGCATCAAGGGTAGACCAAGCAATGGACGTCTTGCGGACAGACCACTCTGCTGTAAATGGCGTCTAATGGTACGCGCAGACACTGAATGATGCGTTATAGACTAAATGTGCTGTGCTATGGTTCGTAATGGGACTGAGTGATCCGTCACTGCTATGCGCACAATTGTCCTGTCCTCACGTGAAGTGGTGCACTGAGGTGGATGCGATCGACCAAGTAGGTCCGTCGTACCTCCTGCATCTAACGGTCACATATCCGCATTACAGTTGTTTGGTTTCGTCCAACACGTCTACCAATTTTCCTGAAAGATAATCCACAATCTCGGTAGGCCACTATCCTTCCTCTGTCGAACTCGGATACTTGATCGAAAGCTGATCGCTGTTTTCTACGAGATACAACTGATCATTTTTTGAAAAAACCACAAGAAAAACACAACTGCCGAACTTGAAATCGTCGAAATCTCCAAGCCTTAAATAGCGCTTTGAGGTGGCGCCAAAGGCGTGAGTGATGTGTTTCTGCGCTGCAATTCTAATCATTTGCATATCTCACCTTCGCTAATGCATGTTTTAAATTTCATGTTATTTGCGTGCTTCCTTCAGGGTGTTGCATTTACGGTGGCCAGCAGTGTACTTTAAATATCGAAGTAATATTAAAGTGACTAATACCTGAACTGTGTAGGCAGTCTTCTTATCGATTAAGACTTAATCCTTGAATTTTTGTATCAATTTCACCTTCCTGTCTTTAATCTCTCACACGGACTTTCTAACCTTTTATGGTACTCTTCTCCTTGTATCTCACTTAGTTAACTAACTTTATAACCCTCTAACCTTCTAACTAGCTCACCAAATAACCTCTTTAACTCGCGAAACCTGAACTATGTATAATAAACTGAATTTGCATATCACGTCTTCTTCTTAGGAGAAGGTTGATAATTTTAATAGCCCCAAAGATTTCCCAAGAGGGTTTGTGAAAGGACGCGTATAGATCCGTCACAAATTCAATGTGCGCACTAATAGTGCATGTGACATATCGAGTCTAATCGAGATTTCTGGAATTGTTCTACGCAGCATTTCAGGATCAGCATTCTGAATGAGCACTGCATTTCAACTTTTCAATTCATCAGTGTGACGTATTAGAGATTCATAAACAATGCTCGTCACGTATCCCTACAAGAAGTCCAAATGTGTTTAGTCTAGAGATCTAGGTGGCCACGATGTTGAAGTTCTTCTATCCACCCATCACCCGGGGAACATTTTCACGCATCCCAATTCCAATGTGATGGTGTCCACTTTGTGTTGCATATTGACATTCCATAAACCCTTTTACAACTTGCTCTTGTTCTTGTTGTGGAACTATTTTGAAATGAGAATGTAGCAAAATGTAAAAAAATGTGTAGTCTAGTTTGCATTTTACTAAACAGAAACTTTAATCTTTTCTTTATGGAATTTCTTTTAAAAAGGTAGTCATACTTTTAGGGATGCCCTGTATTTGTACAGATATAAACAAACTAGGTACCATTATCGTGTCAGACTAGCCACCTGACTGGAACATCTGCTCATGCACCTCAGTGCCTAAGGTTACGAAAACTGAGATGGGCAAAGTGGCCCTTGGCACTCATGATATGTTGCGCCACTGAGTTAAGGTACTGTTATAAATACTTTAACTTGTTTCGTATCATATCTGAAAAATATTTTTTCGAAAATGCATGAATTCATTGTCTGTTTAAATGTAATCTAAAATTCTTTGACTGAGTTAGGTAAATAAAGGTTTGGAAAAGCTTACGTTCCAATTTTTATTGCAATCCAAATATTTGATATCGAAGCTATTTGAAGTAAATTTGTTTGTGGTTAATGTGCTTTATAAAAGAATTCATGCTATTTTTTCTGTCTAGTTAAATAAAAGTGAAATTATGAGCAATAATTTTTTGCAAAGCCTCTTGTCTCCAAGTAGTCCGATCATTTCTTTCAAAGTTGAATATTTTGTAAAATGCTGGAGAGATTTACATAAAGCTTTAGATTCAAAGGTTTTTAAACATTATAAATAAAAATAAAAATATATGAAAATTTTTACTATATATATACTCTATAAAACTTATCTGTTTTTAATTAAGTTTCTTCATAATGATGACTACTCTTGGTTTTTTATACTTTTAAATTTGTTTAAATTAACACTTTAAACGCGGGAGATGACGTATATATCCGTCTCACTCAACCCGAGTATTTAGTGTACCGGACGTATATTTACGTCTTTTCCTAATACGATTATTTTCTTTGCGCTGCTATCAGTAAAACATTCCGAAGATTTTGGAATTTAAAAAAAAATCACCTTGATAGTGTTTGCGGAGGATTTACTAATTTCAGGGAAAAAATTGCTTATTTGGGCCTTTTCTTTTCTCCCAATATACCGCATACGTATGCCTATATGAAAAACAACGACATTTGAGAGTGAGTCACTTAACTTTTCAGCGGGAGTTAAGTGGTTAAAATCAATCGTTTTATACAGAAAGAACTTAGTAAAGATACATATAAAAGAAAGTTTGTATCGTCAATTGTTTGAGAAATTTAGCATTACGGGGGCCATTCTCAATACCCATAACTCGAATACTTACACGCAGAATCAAATAAACGACACCTTGGATTGTATTGTGCAAACAATCTTTTTTAGAATTTAATTACTATGCTAATTAAAATCATAATTTAATTCTTTCTGTGCCATTAATATTGATACAGATTTTGTCCAGTTCCTATGGCAATTACAAAAGCCATTATTGTTCTTTTTTGGACGACGATACCAGGCAAGTATTGTCCTTTTCCTCTAATCGTGACTTAAAATTATGAGGTTCGTCACATCAGTAGCTTCCATGATACTGAAATGCCAGGTTAATTCAAACCGTAACAAACGCAAGCAAGTAATGGTAACTGCAAATAGCGTCTTGTCCCTCATTGTGAACTGCCATAACATTAAGTTACGCTTAGGGAATTTGCATTAGGTTACTGTGCTTGGTCAAACAATCTTCTAGTCAGTCCCGTTTAACAACATGTGTTATGGCGTAATTAAATGAGAGGAGGATCATTTCAAGTCTCCTTACTTGAAGTCTATTATCAATAGCTTGCTTTGTGTGTCTGATGCAATATTTTTAAAAAAAATAAAACAATTAAGTATATTTTGAGCCCGTAACTAATCAAATAATGCATTATATCATATCAATAAATACAATTATTCAATAAATATCAGAGCATCAATTAGCTGCACAAGAAAAATTATACGAAACATAAACTGATCTTTTTTCTAAAATAAGGCATATCAAATAAGCGACCAAATCTTTTATGCATTCGAAGAGAGAAAATTATGTTTAATTTTAGAAAATGGAAGTATCTAAAAAATAATCTTGCTTTATTAATAAACTTGAGAATTTAAAAAAATGTCTCATCAACTATTAGATGCAGTGACTAAATTAATGCAAGATATCAAAACCACGCTTCAAGAACTATAATAATGCTTATAAAATCTTTAGAAAAAAATATTGAGATGTAACGGTTCTCCGGTTTATTTGAGGTGCCAAAATATTACGATTTCTGTACCACAACGACCGATGATCATTAAAACTGTTCTATCATGTTTATATAAATCCCCAAACCATTTTTATTGCGGAATTTTTTTTAAAATTATATTATAAATTATTCGAATTTGCTTCCTATTATGATAAAAAAATTTTAACAAAAGAATATTTTTAGAAAACTTTAACAAAAGAACCATTTATCTGTGGAGAAAATTGTTCGTTGCAACGTGTTGCAAGAAACAATTTTAAATCCTTAAGTCTTTAAAAAAAAAAAAAAAACATTAATGAGACAGAGAGAAATACTAGGTCAAAGATTATTGGAAATGACTGTAGATATTCTGCTTCTGCTTTTTCGTTGTGACACATGATAATTATAAAAATACAATCCAAACTTTTTGTATATTCTTTTAGTTTTATTCAAATCTTAATTAAACTGCAAATAGTTTTTAATCAAAAATATCAAACAGCTTTAAATTTAAAAAAAAATGAATAATAAATATTTGTACTTGTTTTCGAGAAACCTTTTACCTCGGGATTTAACTTACTGATTTAAAAAAAATCTGTAAGATTGGATATCAATGCGAAGAAAGAAAATTTTTAACCCTGTTAATTTTTTAAATTATCGTTAAGAGTAAATAAATTTTTAAGTCCCTTAAAAATTCAAACGCCATTATTATAAAAACGTTGGATAAAAATCCATTCCTTTTAATATTTTTCATTTTTTCTTTAGTACTGTCATCTAATGGCACCAAGCAGTAAACATTTTTATGAATTGAAATATCTCGCTTTAGTTTATCTTTCAGATTTTAGCATCTTCTTACAAAATCGAGTATTATTCATTTTTTCCCATTTGAGCATATTTAATGCATTATTAACTTAAATTCGATATTTTTTTCTGTCTAATTTTTATATTTATTTTTGTTCATTGGATGATTTAATTCAATATTTGGATCTCATTAAATATTGAAATTACTTTCAACGATTTCTTTAGTTACTAGAAAATTTATAATGGAAGCTCTACGATAATGATGAACATTTTTCCTAGGATGAACAATTTAATAAAATTAATATTTTAAAGGGGATAAATACGCATATTGGAGTAAATTCCTATTTTTTGTCATATTATTAAACAAAATTTATTTACAGTGAGTATTTAATTTATGTATATACGCGATTATTCAAAAACTTTGGGCACACATTCAAAAAATTTCTCTAATTATGAAAAAAAATAATAGATTTTCTGGAATTATATGATAAAAGATGGATGGAAAAATACTGAAATTTCATTATATATTTAATTGATATTAATTTAGTATCAATAATCTTATCAAGAAAAAGTGTATTTAAAAAATATCGATTGATTTAATCTCCTATCTTCTCTCTTTCCACATACTCATACATATTCACACACATTTGCGCATTTTTTTCGTAATTTAAACTAGACTCTTAAATGTCTTAAATACTTAAGATAAGAGAATCATACACGTTTTAGAAATTTAAAAGTATGTTTGCTGCAATAATATAAACAATGCTGTCTGAAGACAACTTTAAATTTTATAAAGTGGGGTTTAGAACCAGTTTTGTAGATAGTAAACCTTTCCATTTTCTGTTTATTATACCGAGCAAAACCCTATTCAAAATAGCATATAGAAGTTCTAAATCTATTTTAAAAATATATAAACGATACAGAGTGATAGATTTGTGCTCCGAATTGGTATCAATAAACTTAGTTTTAACAGGTTTAAACATGACAATTATATTTGAACATTTATCTGATGTTAAATAGGACAAATTTTTTTCTTTGCTTTGGTTATGTTTAAAGTTTTCGAACATTTGCATAATTTTAAATCCATTGAAAAATAAACGAAATAAATGTATTTTTGAAGATTAAATCAAATCCCAAAATAGAAAGGGGAAAACATTTATTTTTTAAAAAAAGAGGTTTTTTTTTAGTTATTTATCAAATTTCGAGAGATATCACATCACAGTAGACTAAATATAGAGAACTATTTTCCCTTTATATTTTTTTACCAAATAATGAATCGTAGCTTGAAAATAAAGAATGGTTATCTACTTTATTGTTCATTTATTGATTGTTCAAGTTAATTTCCAATTATCTAGTAAACTTCTTTTTTTTAAAAAAAAAGAGCCCCTAATTAAGAGCTAATTAAAACTTGTTCATAAAGAGAAATATAACACTAATCCTATCTAGCTAGTTTTAGTTTTTTTATAGAAGGTTAAAAGAAATAACGCCAAATACTGCGATGAGCTTTACTTTCTTAGCAAAAATGCATGTTTGGTTTAAAATAGCTTTAAATTATGATAAAATTTTTCTATTGAATGTAATTCAATTAAAGCTGCATATTCTGATGATTGCTAATATATCGTTAAAATAGAAAATAATTGCATTTCCTAACATTCCTTTTCATTTGTATTTATTAAAATACGAAAAACATGAATAAAATTAATTGGTACTTAAGAATTGAAGAAATTCCGATTTCGAAATGCCTTTTAAGATGTGCGTGTTTTTTACTAATAGGAATCCCCATTATCACATGATGATTACATTTTATTTTTTAAAAAATTGAATATTATTTTAAAATATACAACGAATTTTGATTTGAACTAGAAATGTGTTTTGTTTAAATAAAAAAAAATAGCTCGAAGGAGTTATAGAATTATAAATTTATATTTTATATTTTGTTACGTGTTGTTTTTAGGTAAAAAAAAGTATAACTAGAGAATATTTTTTTTAAAAAGCTATTTGCTCTTAAAGTGTTTCAATTAAAAAAAATATCATATTTAATAATATTTACAAGTTTAAAAATAGAAACTGTTAAATATGCTTTTTGACAGGAAATTTGAATTAAATATCTAAAATAAATTTTCAGACCTTAATAAACGCATATTATGTATGTTAAATCTCTATCTTTTTATCTCTAAAAGCCTTACTTTTCAGGATGCTGAAGCTTGCAAAGTGGGGTACTAACTCTGGCGCGTATTCATCATTAGATCATGGCTCAAAATTAAGAAGTCCTTTACCAATAGTCCTTGAGTTGTATTTTAGTATAGCATTAATAAAACGTTCTCTCTCTTTTAAGCATAGAAAAATATGATTTTCCTAATAGGATTTTACATTTAAATTGACATATTTGCCTTTACAAAAGTACTAACCATTATCCGTCCGTTTCACTGCGTATTTCCTCCTATTGTGTGACTATGTATTGTTTTTAAGTACTTAAAAACTAATTCTTATAGCATTAAGCATTCGATTGAATTGAAAGGCTTTCTTATAGCATTCGCATCTTTATGTAAAAATAATAAGATTTGAATTTATGAAACGGAAGCATACATTTATCTTTTAAGTCCTTTTAACACCCCTCCCTCCTTTGAAGTTTATTCCGCAAAACAGATTTTAGCGGATCATTTCTCAGTAAAAAGATTACGCTTGTCAAATTTCAAATAAAAGGTCAATCAGGTCCAAAACGAGAATTACTTTACAGGAATTTATTTCATCTATATGTTTTTTCCCACACCTACTTGGGAGTCGGTTTTCGCTAAATCTCTTTATAATGGATCTACTCAATAAATGAAACAGGCTTGCGAAATATCAAGTTTGTCGGCCTAATAGTTCTGGAGATCACGTGGTTTAGTGAGAGAATAGTTTTTCTCCTTAAAATATATACAACAAAGTAGGGTAATATTTCATATGCATTAAGTATTACTAGTTAATACAAATATTATTCTAAGCAATACAACGTACTGTCTATATGATAAAAAAGAATTTTTCTCATTCCTCGTAGAACATTGATCTATCAATGATTACTTGTAGAGTTGATACGTTTCTTGGGATCTAACAAAGTTGTGTTTGTTTGCATTGATGAAACGAACCTTATCAGAAAAAAAGAAGGAATTTCTGTGATACCTTTATTTAATGCCTTGCGATTTCCTTTATTACTGAGTAGGGAAATGCCATAAAAACATTGATAAAACTCCATTATCACTCGGCTGTGTACGTTTGATCCCAAAGGCATATACTAGGTTCATAACGTATCAGCCAAAGTTGTTGAGTTTCCATTTCTTTTGGTGTATTTGTCATTATTTTATGCTCGTAACATCAATGAATTTTAAATCCATTGAATGAGTTTTAATAGTTCCGGGAGCTTTATATTAACTATTCCTAAGTACCTAAAGTTTATACTTTTTCATTTATTCCTGCTACTTTATATGTATTTTTATTCAGAACCTTTTCTTTCAATTGTATTCTCTTTTTGTGAGTTACAACACTGTTTGCTCATTCACGCGTCTATTGATTTAAACCTTTCCATACATTCATTTGATCAAGGAATTCGGAGCAAAAACAAACTCATTTACTTGGAAGCAAATGATATTATTGACAATCGGAGGGGGAAAAAAACTTATTGCGAAAGAAATATCTCTAAGCTAGTGATCTCTCTAGTTACTGCAACTCATCACGTGACTGATTGTTTACATTGTTTTTTTGTAACACATAGATTTCCAGATATTTTCGATGCATCTGAAACATAATATTCATCGGCATTTTTACCAACTCTCAGACATCAGATAAAGATCTAAATCAGATGACCTTCAAGGAAAATGGATTGAATGCTCACTTTTACTAATCACGAGAGAAAACAATTCTTTACATTGTTTCGGAATATGTTTTGGCAAATTACATTTACATAGTATCAAAAATTATTTTATTAAGGTGTCCGACTACTTGAGATAACAATTTTTTTTTAAATGGAGAAATGGAAATTTTTTTGTGGATTTTAATATTTATTTTGTCCTTTTTAATAAAAAATGCTAAAATTAAGGCAATATGGTACCATCTTCACAATTTTTTTTGTTTTTAATATTTGATATTTGGTTTTAATTGTATTTTATAAAGGTTAATATTTAATAATAATTCCATATAAAATTTTTTTAATTTGTTGCAAAATGTTTGTAAAATTTAAATTTTTTAGCTTTTTAAGCATTTTTTAAATCCCTAAGGCTTTTTTAAATATGTCTCTTTTCTTTCAAATTTTTTTCCAAGTACCTTATAATATACTACATAAAACTGTGCATGGCTTTTTTTCTGCTGCTGCTCTTTAATTTTTTATTAATTTTTTTATAATTAAACTTCCAAAAATTCCCGAAAAAACATTAATTTTGATTTTGAAATTTTTTAGAAAAAGTACTAAACATGTTAGAGTTAATTCCATGCACAGTTTTACAAAACATACATTTCAGAACATGTATAAAAAATTTCAAACCCATATTTCAATTATCAAAAAAGCCTTAGGGTTCTGAATAACAGTATATGTACAAAAATTCAACATGGAGAAATATGAGTTTGAAGTTTTCATTCCATGAATAGCATGATATAATATTCATCGAATAGTCTGAAACTTTTATGAAATGTTAATTAGCTTATTTAAAACTACTTACCATCAAAAATTGCACAAATGTAGAACTATTAAACAGTATACTGCCATAATGAATATATAGAAAAAATGAATGAAAGATCAATATTTCATAAAACTTTATCTTAATAATAATTAAAACAAATAAATACACATACTTCAGAGCTAATTCCATGCTCAGAGCTAATGCACAACATGTACAAAAGAAGTTTATGCCTTTATTTTTTATTTCCATGATTTTAAAAGCCTTCGCATGTTAAATATTGTACACGAATAAAAGCAAAATCAAATAGCAATTTATAGGTAAAATATATCAAAATCTAAGAACTGTATATGTGCATTTGTTTAAATAGATATCTTAAAATATTTTAATATAAAAAGTGTTGAATCTCGCACACATACAAATATATAAAAATGGGAGAGTTTTTCTATTCTTGAGAATTAGATTTTTAATTATCTGAGTTATGAAAATGAGATTTAGTATTTGTGCTTTGGGAGAATCCGTTTTGAAGTTTTAATTTCATACATAACAATGTCATAAAAAGCACGCACAACTTTTAAATCTTGAACAGATCCATTTGATCTTCCAGTAAATAATTCACAAACTAGAATTTTTGCATGAATTGCACAATTCTTTCTTAAAATGATTTATTACTGCATATATAATGTCAATCTCATTGATGCGCATTAGAAAAATAATTAATTCATTTTTTATCAGGCTCTTTTCTAGCAGATAATCTGAAATGTAGGCGTGGTAGTTGCTGTTTGGCATCAAACATTGCTCCATTACTTAATGAAAAATGCAGGTAAAGCTTTGAAATTTTGCAGGCATATTTATAAGGATTCGGGGTATCAATTAAGCCAATAAAAATTTTTCGACAGTTTAATGATTTTTAGGGTACCATATCACCTTAAGAAGAGAAAAAGAAATTATTACTAAAATGGGAAAAAAATGGGTAAAAATTTGGAAAAAATTATATAAACCACTCTGTACAAAAAGTTTATGAACAAATTCTCAATTTTTCAATTTTGATGTGTTATTTTGCCATTTATTTTTGACCTTCAGGATAAGAGATATTACCATTTTTACAAAAACTGAAGAACTTTATCTAAGTTATTATATGACATTGCTTAAAAAAATAGTGATTATGTTCACATAAGGGACTGTAAATTAATAAAACAGTGATTGATAAATCTGAAGTTTAAAACACTTCAACTATCGTACAAAACATTCACAAAAAATTTCAGTTATATATTTTAAGAACGTTTTGAGCAAACGCTGTGCCCGTTTGAGAATTTCCTAAAAAACACATTTAGTGTAAAACGCAGTTTAAAGTAATAGCATCTGCTTTTGCTAATACACTTGTAGTTTTCGCTCTAGTGAATGGAAAATAAAGAACTTACTATTTTTATAAAGCTAATAAGAGGGTATATAAAATAAAAGCATTAAAATATTAGTTAGTTTTTGAAAAAATTCATAATTTTAGGATAGTCTAATACTTTAAAGTGAAGGTAATTCAATGTGACATATGATTTAAATCGTGACATATATTTTGACAATTTTACTGAGAAAAAGAGTAATTTTTTGATACTCTACTCACACATCTCACCCCCTCCCCTTCATTTTACATTTTACATAAGTGTTATTTAGAATTAGTTATTAGTTATACTATTTAGAACTCATGTGAAATTGTGTTGATTTTGAAAGTTATGCAATGATATACACGACGGTTTTCAAAACTAAAAAAAAATATCATACTTGGTTAAATTTCTCTTGAAAAGTTCTTAACAAAAGGTTTAACTGATGTTTCCTTATTAATTATGTCTATTATTCCTAATTTATCTTTGTTGTTCTTTGAGGTATCATCAACTTTACAAAAACACAGTTCGGAGAAAAAAAGTGTTTTAAATTTATAAAAACGCAGTTTTTGTTAGTATCTTCATCACCTGCAGCGTATCTTTCTAATTATCAAAAGAAATACAAAGTTAGAAAGTTAATAATCTGAATTTTAAATTGGTGAGATAAAAAGAAATTATGATTTAGTTATGAAAATGACTTCCTAACTAGATATCTAGATTAAAAATTCTTCCTTCTTGAGATTCATAAATTCTTTATAAAAAAAAGAGGGGGAAAAACCGCCTTAAAATTAACTGTTTTAAGCCTTGTGTGTGTTGTATTAATATCTGTATATTATTCATTTTCGAAATTAAAGAGTATTTTTGTGTTTAAAAACCCATTTATTGAATTCTGAAGTCAATTATGTTCACAAAGGAAGACTTTAGAATTAGAATTCCTAATTATGTAAAAAGTGTAAGCATTTATAAATGGTATCTTTGTACTACGGTAAATTATTGAAAAATAAAAATAAATAAGTAAAGAAAGTAAAACTAAGAGTTTTAATACCTATAATAAGAGTTCTTTTTCTAGTTATTGTTTTCATTGAAAGAAAGAGTTTTTGAGTTTTCTTCCTTAATTATGCAAAACATATAGACCACGAGTTTTTTTTCTTCATAAATATTTTAATTTTCTTAATGTGCCAACATTACTGTAATTATTATTAGCTATTTCGCAATATATGCAATCCATCTTTATTCTACCCTTAAAAGCAACGAACCTATATCTTCTTAAATAAATAAAATTATGTATACAAACAAATAATCTCTTTGAAGAATATTTATAGATTAGTAAATGAATTTGAAATTTTTTAAGCATTTTCATTTCAAATTAGTTTTTTAAATATGTACTGAACTATTTTTTTTGTATAAGTTTTTATCATCTTTAATCGAATTAACTTTTTGTTTAGACTTTAATATTTAATTTTCTTAAATGAAATAATAACTCGTAAAAAAACATCCTCGTATTATATAAGCTTATTTTATTATTTTGGTTTTTATACGTAACAAACCTTCTTGTTAGCTTATTTATCCTATTTCAGGACTACATACTTTTATATGATGCAAATGCATATGTCCAAAAAATACATAGTGACACCTTTCCCGTTTCATTTATTTCCTTCTCTTCCATCAAGTGCTCCGGCAAGTTCTGATGTCTCTCTGGGACTTTTTTTACTTACCTTGTATCCCATTCTGATCTTCGGGGCTTACTTCTTCCATTTTGTCAAGGCTTCGAGGGGAAAAAAGACACATTGGAAATTGAAGAAATTATGTCTAGGATAAAGGAGTGTGGGGAGTAAATAAACAAACAATCGGCGAAAAAACTTATCCGGAGATAAATATTTCCCCAGAAATTGACTCTAGCGATTATTTTTTTATCCAACGGATATCCGGTTTTTCCAATTCTTATAACTGTACAAATAAACTGCATCATCTATTGGACATCGCAATTCATTACGACATTGGATTTTGCTTGAATTTTTTAATTTATACCATTTGACATTCACGAGTAGGCTATGTAATGAGACATGATCGAGTTTTCTCATTTGTAAGTTACCGTGGTGTAACCTAAAAAAGGTTTCGAATAAAAGGCTTAGAGTGCAATTTGGGATTATATACAAATACCGTATATTCAGTCTAAATTTTTTTTAAAAAAAATAAGCACATTTAAACTAATTATTTGTTTCTGTTTCATACTACATATGCAGATAAAATCTTCTAGCGAATTAAGTGGCCGCGGTAGCCAAGTGGTCTAGGCATCGGATCGTGGCTAGCATCTCATGAGTTCGATCCCAGTACCACTGAAGGCCCGCCGTGTAGGGGAACGATGAACATAAAATCTGTTGAAAGCTCAAACGTTCTCCCATTGGAGTGGTGTGGTAGTTAGGAGAAGGGGGTACCAGCTCAGGTGTCGTACACGTCACTTGACCATGGTTCAAAATTACGTGGACCGTCCCCAAAAGCCCTCGTGTAGCTGAACAGTGGGACGTTAATATTTATTCACTCACTCTAGAGAATTAAAATTTTTTAGAAAGATATTTCATATACTTTTAGAGGACCATTCTTTTTTTCCAAATATTTAAAACGAAATGTTCACGTAATTCGATGATTCGTTTTATTCTGTTGAGGTAATTATCATTTGAGGAGATATTAATGGATAATTTATAACAAAAATGAAACTGCTCGATTGATGTTTGTAATAAGAAATCATAAGCTCTATGAAAATAGAACTTAACCCAAATTATATTAATGTTATTACGATTAATTTAACACAATCAAAAACGCTCATCTTTCAGATTTTTTTGAAGAATTTTTTTTTAATATTCTAATGATATTCAGGCGTAATTTTTTTTTAATGATAAAACAATTAGGTCTTTATAAAATGGGCTTTTTATAAATGATAAATCTTTAAGAAGATATTTCACAAAATAAAATTGAAAATTAGGCATCAAGAAGCATGTATTAACACACTCTATTACATCGGAAAGATAAAACAATAACTCGTCTGTAATATATTAATTTTAATCCTATTTTAGATATAACTTATTATTTTTTATGTAGATATAAGTAAACTTTAGTAATAAACGTTTTTGGTTCCAATAGTATTACTAATTAAAATGAATTGAGCTTTACCTCCACTCTCATAACTTCATTCAAATTATACTCTGAACATGTTATAAGGAATATTCAAAATGACAAGTTTTTAAACCAAAGTTGAAATTTATATTTAAAATTAGTAAAGCAATTTAAAAGATATTTTCAAAACATGAAACGGTCCAAAACAGAAAATCTGTATATTAAGATTTTAACTATACAGAAATAATTTTCTCCAATTAAAGTTTTCAAATTTACTCTAAATATTCAATGCATTTTGTAAATAACACATTTTATTTGCATTCCAAAAAGAGTAGTATTCTTAATTAAGCAGAATGAAAACTTTCGGAAAACGTGATAAATCTTGCTTTCAAACTTTGTACACAATTTTATTTTCTTATCATTATAAAATATTAATACAATTTGCAGTAATTTCTTTACAATCACGTAAATTTAAATACATTTTATGTTGAAAATTCAGGCATTTTTGTTTTTGTTTTTGCATATAATATGATTAAATGATTTAATCAAAAATAAAATTTAAAGACATGCATTTTTGTGGTGAAATTTTTAGTAGTAATTTAATCAAATTTTAGTATTGTAATAAATTAACTAATAAATAGTAATTTTAATCAGTCAAAGAAATCATATTAAAAAAAATTGTACTTGATTAAAGTACATTGATGGCAAAAAATCCCAACAAAAAAAATTATTGCAGACTAATGAAACTTCAGCTTTACATTTGTTTAGTTAACATATTAATTTGATTAAAGAGTTTTAAGAACACATATTAATGTGAGCGCGAGAAAAGTCCATTTCAAATCGTAAATGTTGGTACATTAATAACCGGTGTAAGTTTAGAATATTTAATGCAAACTCGGAAATGTGCTTGTATGGGATGCATACTTGTATCAGTTTGTGGAATGAAATTACATGCTTGTTGCACTTTGTCAATACAAGGATTTTTAAATCAAGTTGTGGATGACACTGAGTTGCTATCCAATGATGCTTCATTCATGCTCGATTGGAGTAAGATTTGGTGATCTAATCGCTCAAAGCAACACGTCGACCCTCCAAGAAACATGCTAGATTACAACCACTGTATGATGGTATACATTATTTTGTTGGAAAAACTCCTTGAATTAGGACCATAAATGGCAACGCAACAATTTGATTGATGTACAGATTTGCTTGTAGGGCGCGTCGGAAACCCGCAAGAGCTCTTCTGGTATAAAAAGAAAATTGCTCCCATGACCATAACTCCAAGTGGAAGTTGCCCAGAGTGTCTAGGGCTCTTAAGGGCTATTTGCAGGTGCTGATCTGGCTTTCTTATCAATACGCGGTCATCACAGACACCAAGGCAGTTGCAGCTCTAATTTAGAAAACACATTATATTTTTTGCCACTTCCACCCTCCAAGGTGTTCTAGTGTAGCATTACTGAAGTCTCAAATGTCAATAACTTGGAGCTAATAGCACGAGCGCTACAATGCGTCTTGGTAAAAGATATTCCTCAAACAATAGATTTGTTACAGTTCACCGAGTCATTCTGGTGTGAACAGAAGTAAATTCTGCGTTGCAGATCCACCACGATCCTCCACTGCTGTACGGTAAATGCGGTGATCTCATTGGTCAGTGGTGACGCGTGCGTTGTTGAAACTCGGATTTCTTGAGATTGCGCCGCCCCTAGACCTCTGCCGTCAACTACCATTCACAGTGTATATGTTCTTCCCAAGTCTTTCTGCAATATCATCTAAAGAAAATCCATCTTTTGTTTATCCCTATTATACGACCTCGTTCATACTGAGGGAGTTGTTGACAATGGCTTCTTCGTTTTCTATATATATATAAAGGCATTCTTGACTAACATCAACTCATTACGTGAAATCTCAACGATAAACAGCTATCAAAACATCTGCTGTGTTAATTTAAAGTATAACATATTCGCATGCTTAAAGTGGCGTTACTAGTGACACACTCATGCATCTTACACGAAATTTGAATGAAAACCATCCTTCAGAAGTATAATCAAGGCTACCGAATTTCGTTTATCTAGCACAACTCCTTCTTGGTATTGGATTTTTTTCCCTCAGTGTATTAACCAATTGTGATTATTTCTTTAATGCGTTGTTTACCTTTTCTGTTTTTCTTCCATTCTTCCATAGATATATTGTTTCTTCTCACTATTTAGTTTTGTTATGCAACTCTGAAAGCCTGATTGCATACAAAAGACCTTTGGTTTGCCGCTTACCTTTCTTTGTGTTACTGATTCCGAAACAAAGAAAAAAAATAACGACAGATACATCGCATCTGGAAGCAAATGAGGTCCGAGATAACGCCAAAGTAACAAGTAAAAGAACAAGAAAGAAACCTTTCTTTAGATAGCTATCACCATGGCAACTGTTGAGCGTCCTGTGTTCCTAAATTTTTGTTTTTCCTGAATAATATACAGGTTTCGGATCCTTTCCTGATAGTTTCCGTGGATATTTGATTCTCTTTGGTCATCTAATGTCTTTTCTCTTGACGTAGAAATAGAAATTCCCTATTCTAGAACTCTGTTTTACTTTATTTTAGCTACTCTTATTAGATGTTTCGAGAAAGCTTCATTTTTATTTTTCAGATATGTTTGATATGACAGTTTCCATTTGTACAATTATCGCAATTGATTTCTTATTAGTTCCGTTTTGGGTATATATATACACTAGCACTATATATATATCAGTAGCACTAGGGCTTGAACCATGGTTCAAGCCTTAGTGCTACTGAAGACTCACTGTGCAGATGGCTGATGCACACTAAATCTGTGGTGGGTCGAAGTCTTAATTTCTGTGCTGTGTGGAAGTTAGGACAGTGGTGTCCATCTTGAGTGCCATTTTCGTGACTCGAAAATTGTTCAATATTACAACATCTGTTGTCAGTAACCCTCGTGTTGCTTTATATTGCGACGTTGATACACAGACATTCACTACGTCACTGGGTATATATTTGTTTGTGAGACACTTACTCTATAAAATTAAATATGCTTGTGGAAGAACATACTATGAAATAATTCTATAGGCTTATTTTTTATTTTTGCACATTGTTAAAAATTCTGTCATCGTTGATTTGTTGTTGTAATTAGTTTATTAACCATTCCTTTGAAAATTATTTAAATATTTAAAGAATATATTATTTATAATATTTTTTATAGATTAGTGTTTTAGAAATAAAATTATCCCCCTGAAATGAATTTATATTTCCAAAAAATCACTAAAAAATATGAATATGTGCGTTTTATTATGTATTCAAGATTTTTCTTGCTAACTTGTAGTGAATAGAAACGTCTTCAAATTGTATGTATACGATTTCTTCTACTACCTTTTCTTATGCCACTTTACTGTAATAAGATTTATCGGAATTTATTTTGCAATTAAACATGTTCTATCACACTTATAACAGTTGAGGTATTTTAACAACTTTATCGAATAATATTGACATTCTTAATTTATATCCTTCCTTTAGCTTGGTGAAAACTAACTTTATTACAAAAAGAATTAACTAACTTTAGAACACATTCTTTAACCACTTAAACTATGATAAAAAGTGAATTTTAGTTTATCACATAATTTTACTTATCCTACCTCACTTTTGATGGAATTAACGTAATGATTTGAGATTTTTTGTTTGATTTTTAATCTGAAGGAAATAAACCTTGTAATGAAGGAATGCATTTTATTTCACCATTTAAATGTTTATGCCAATATTTATGATGAAAATAGTCATGTAATACTCAGGATCTGTAGTTTATTAATCATATTGTTAAATTAAAAGAACATGCAAAACAATATTGAAGTAATTTTAAAAAAAATGTCTAAAAATTATTACTCTTTTTTTAATGAGATTTGATTTTTTTAAATGCTTAATGCTTTTGTATTTTTGTGGTAATGTTGGCTATACGAAAAAAGTTTTAGATTTTACTTTTTGCGATATTCTTGCGAGAGTGTCTCGTGGAAATGAATGCAAGTATAAATTGAGGAGATATCTAAAAGAAAAGTAACAAAAAATATTCTTAAGACCATGACCACAAGAAATATGTTTATGATCATTTTTTCATATGCGAATAATTTTAGTTTTATAACCTTAATTTAGTTTTTTAACCTTTTAATTTTCTTACAAACACCTAGTATTTTGTTTTATTCATAAATGTTAGTTAAAACTTTAGAAAATAGAAAAACAGTTATTGAATAGTAGAGATTTCTAAAAATTGTCCTAATATACTAATTCTCTAAAATATTCCTAATATTCTAGTGAATAATTACTAATATTCCCTAAAATTGCCGTAATTACAGCTCTTTTTCCAATACACAAAAAAGGGGATATTATGGAAATAAAAACGAACGTTCCCCATTATACCTTTTGTTTACATCAGACCTTAATATATCTTGAGTGCTTCTTGAGTGTTGTAATGATATTTACTTAAGCTTTCATGCTTGGGAATTTAAAAGCCTTTTTTTATTCGTAAAATTAAGAAGAAAAAAAACGCATCTAGTGACTTTCAAACCTTAAGTGTTTCCACAAAATGAGATTTTGAGTTTATAATTGAACAAAAGACTAAGTGAAAGTGGAAAGCATATTGTCTTTTCATATTGACTTACAGTGAAAAAAAATTGAAATGAAGGAAAAAAGAAGCTTCTCTGTATTTTAACCAATGATAAGTATTCTTGAACTATTGGATGTTGCTCTTCTGCAACCATAATCTTTTTCTTTCAACATCAGTTCAAGTAAATACCAATAACAAAACCTTTTTCACTCCGAAAGTTTGACTTGTATAGGGAATTTACATGCATTTTTATTAAACTATCGCAAACGTTTCCTTTAAATATATATGCATTAATTTTCTAAGCTAATCCCCGTGAAAAGACGTACCTTTTTTCCTTAACTTTGGTAAATGTAATTTAAATTAACAGAGATTTAACAGAGGTTTTCTCAAGTATGTTTGCTTATCTGGAGAAAATTCGTAATTTCTAATCTTAATTATTCCAAATTATTTGTTCCAGATAAAATGATATATTCACCACTCCTTAATGCCTGTTTAATTTTAATGAGGAATTTGGATTAGCAATTCTTTTTTTTTCTGGTCCAAGTGAGGAAAGTAAATAAAATTTGTGTAATAAATGTGTGTATGTGTGTTATAGGTTTATTTGTGCTTTATGTATAAAGTTAATTTTTTTATCTCTTATAATTGAAAACGTTGCTAGATGTGTACAGAGCTTCATTTTTTTAAAATCAAATCTTAAATAATAACTTGTATTTGGTTACAATAATAATTTAATAAGTAATTTATATATATTGTGTGTATGTTTACATACTTGAAGAATTAAAAATAATTCAGAGATAATTTTTAATATCAAACAATTTTATAAAATTGGAATAAAGCCCAAATTTTAATTAAATTAATACTGTTAGATATAACTTTATTTAATGAAATTGTTTAATGCGTTGCTTCAAGTATTACTTTTTTTTCCAATTTTATTTAAAATTTAAATGAATTATTTTTTTGCTAGAATGATTCAATAGTTATTAAATATAATAAGATACACAAAAACAAATTAAAATTATGAAAGGGTCGCTTATTTGCAAATTAGATTTACCTCATTAATAAAAACTAAATAAAATTAAAAAATAACTTATGTATATGGAATTTTCTACAAAAGTCAAATTTATTTATTCTGATATATGAGGAATGATGTTGATAAATTTATTACTTATTGGATTTAGTGAAATTTTCATTCAATTTGAAGATATATTCATAATGTTTTTAGACAATTAAATTGAAGTACAAAAAGGCTATGTATATTAAAATAAATAAATATAAACTATTTTTATTTTCTTCCTCAAAATTTAAAAAGTTCTGAAAATAAAGACATATTAAACCTTGTTTTTTCCCAATAACAAAATCATAGAATTTTTTAAAGTTCAAGATTAAATAAATAAACTGATAAAATAATTTCTTTAATTTGGTAATTATATTAACTACTTTCATTATAAGGCTTTTCAATCATTAGAAAAAGTAACATTAGAAATTTAGTAAAGTAAACTGAATGAAAAATGAGATCTGCAAATACGTAATGATTGCTTAAGTATCAATATTATTTTTTAATTTATCTCCTCAATTTTTAGAAAAATTTGGAAATAAATTAAAGCCAACAATATAAAACTACTTTTTTTCACAGAAAGTGAAACGAAGTTTTATTGCATTGCATTCAAAAATTTATGTACCAAGAATAAAATGTAAAGAAAAATGTATCAAAAAATGTAATACATTATTAATATATTTTTAATATATTTTATACAAAAGTTTAATATAATTTCCAATTGTTTTCTTCAATAAATTGTTAAAAACACTGATTTAACTATTATGTTCATATAATTTTATACACGTATTCAATATTTTTTAAGAAATATATTTCTTGCACTTAAACTAAAAAAAAGGTTTTTTTTAAAAAAAAAAAAACAATAATTTGTTATTAGAATTGCGTTATCAGTTTGGCTTATTTCTGGTATAAAGTTAAAACGATTATTTTCAATATTAAAACTATGCATATATATATAATTATAAATACGGAATGGAAAATTTCATATGAAAACCAAGGCTTAATTTTTTTTCTTTACTTACAAATACTATTTTTAATAACAAAGCTATCATGAAAATCACGAGACTTATTTGAGTTTTAAATAAAATGTTCCAAGTAGAAATTGTGTTTTTACTGTGAAAAAGAAAAGTACTAAAAAATATTTTTTCAGTTTATTTGATTCTTCATTTTTTTTTTTTAAATCTCTGTTCAATTAAGATTATCCTATGTTTCAAGAAAAACTAACAACTGTATGTACTCCTTTTTTACATCTTGAAGCTCTTTTTTATTCTTTTGAAGAAATATTTTCTGCTTTATTTTTGAGTCTAATGATCATGGGTTCTGTTGAAAAAGGTAGTGTCATTTTATCAACATAGTAAAAACTCCATTTCTGTTTATGTATTTGAATTTTTTAAAGTAAAGCTCGCATTAGGAGTTTCAGATTTTTACGTAGGAAAAAAAAAATACGAAAAACATTTTTCGAGTATGGATAGTTTGAATAATATACATGTAAAATAACGATAAGATAAAAATGTTAACAAAAGCATTAATCAATGTTTTTTTTATTAATAAATACTTTGGCTTATGACTAATAAATTATAATATGTAATATATTATCTGCATTTTCTATATGCAAAAATTATATAGGAATTAATTTGTTAGCAGTAGGCTACAAGCCAAATAAGGTTTTCGCCTTCAATGCTTTTCAATCCAAGATGGCGGCCTCTCTGTCACTGTGAACTCGACATGAAAGAAATTTAAAAGAATGGCTAATTTCTGACGAAAGAGTTTAATTTCATTAATTTTAAAAGAAACAAAAAAGGTAAAATAAGGAAAAATGTATAGATATAATACTTATCGATGAATATTTGATCTCTCAGACTGTTTCAAAAATAATTTTCTTGATATTTTGGCAAACCTGGATGCATTTTCTTAAAATTTTGTAAGACACTTAAACATTCCCCCCGAAAAATTAAAATACATTTTAATATTACTTCAGAAAGTAATAAATAACTGCAAAAGAATTAAAACATAAATCAAATTAGAAATTAAATTTTTCCATTATCATCTTCTTTGCATTAATATCAGATCAGTTCTAAAAAGTTTAAAGCTCTTTTAAAATAAACGATTGGGGCTGATGCAACATGAGACGAAAAGTTTAAGGCGTTTTTCCCCTTTAACTAACTTTAATGATAATTTTATGATTATTCAAATTCCTTAATGTCCACGAACTCGTTACAGAAAATAAAGCCGTTAAATTGAAGAGAAAGAAAGCGTTAAGTATGCATGATGTATTACCATTCATTTTTCCTTTCAACAAAGATTATCTGGAAGTACTTTTATGAATACCTGTTGGTTTTATTATTTTCCGAATTAACTATAAGTTGAATGGAGGGGTATTAAACTAACTATCAGTGGATTGTTTTAAAAATGATAAGTAATCAATCACGTGCAATTTTAAAAGAACTCATTAGTGAACTCTCTTTATTATATTTTATGTTGTAGAAAAATTTAAAAAGAATAGACGGCCCAACTAGATTAATATAATTCTAGAAACTTATTCAAATCTTACAATGCATGTGCAGCAAAGCAATTTTTATATATTTAAAGTTTATTGTAGTCTTTTATATAAAATTAGTGACTAATTTTAATTACTTCAAATAATTTTGAAAAGAAGAAACATGTTTTTAAATTAAGGCACTCGCAAAGAAAAATTTTAAAAAAAATTTCACATTTTTATGCATTTGATAACTAAACACAGTGGGGGATGTCTTTAAGGTATCCAAACACGTCCAGGGCACTTTTTGAAAAGTGGCATATTAAATATCAATCAATACTAATAAACATTAATGTTTAACCAGTTATGTTTAAAATAAAGTATCTAAATTGTACAAAAATCGCAATTATAAGTGAAATTTTAGCAATATTTTTAAGACAATTCTTTAAAGCACAGTTAAAGGAAAATTAATAAACTTAACATCAATAAAAAGTACTACTAAAGTAAACTAAATATATTTATTTAAGAAAGATACTTAAATTTTAGTATTTCATCTGATTGTAAAGTTTTTAAAGATAATCAAATAAATATTATAAGAAATGTGACATACTTATGAGGCTAATATTGAAATAACAGACCATAACTCAAAAAATATTCATATAGTAAGAATTTTTTTGGTATATTCCCTAGAAAATAATATAAATATGTACTTCAAAAAGTGTCACAACAGATTTTGAACAATTTAAATGCCCAATTCTGATAGATTAAGGACCTACTTTCGGATTTTCAAATTTTATGTAATTTATTTTTACTCGGCCTTTATGGAACTTACAAACAAAATAATATATATTTTATAAAGCAAAAATATTACTCTAGCATACAAAAACAAAATTGTGTGCTCTGATTGAATTTGATAATTTCAACGTTTTTAAACTAACTTCAGAATGTTTAGATGCTATAATATAATATTATTTTTCTGAAAATACAGTGAAGGTCTTGGACATTTATTTAGATGTGATTAATTTTTGATTCTTAAAATTGTGGAAATGCTTAAATTTTAGGGATTTCAGTAACTTATAGTTTCATGATTTTCTTTCTGTCTTAGACAGTTTCAGGAATAAAATTTTTTTATTCAGCCCATAATTCCTCCTTTAATATTTTTCAAAATTGATTCAAATTATCCTAATAGGTTTGGAACCGAGACAAATCGAACTCTTGGAAAATTGAATTAGGTTATTTGTAATCCAATATTGGATGCACTGATTTATTTATAGGTTGGTGGGAACCTGTCAAGAAAGTAGATACTTGCAAAAGATGACCACCATTTTAAAAAATCCTAATTACTTTTTATAAGGAAAAAAAGAATGGATTTTCTTGATTTTTTCAAGAACTCTTGTTCTAGACAGCACTAATACCTCACTGACTAATTTATGGAAAAAAAACCCTAGAAATATATTTTACTTTGAACGTTATCTGAAATTTTATTTAATGTGAATCAACATAGGTAAAATAAAATTGGAATTACAAAATCCTCTGCAAGTGATCCTAGTGTAAAAATGCTTTACAAATCAGTATAAACAAATTATGAAACAAAACAAAAACATAAAAAAATTACATAAAAAAATGGCTACTTCCCATTATGCTCAGATATTCCTAAGAATTGTTCGAATAACACAAGCTTCGTTGCCAAAAGAAATATTCAAAAATTGATTGAAAAATGCCATGATAATATAAATTACGGGAAAAAAATATATTTTAAAAGTGAATATATATTTACTTTTTAAACATGTACGTATAGTAAAATTATATTTACGAACAACAAGTCCCTATTATTTAGGTTTTTATTAGGCCCTATTATTAGGCCTTATAGGTTATCAAAGTTTGACTTCTACTCATCATCGGTTGTATATAACGGAATTCTTATCCTAAAAAGGACACGAAGATCATTTATTTCAATTTACTATCGAGTATTACAAGCATCTTTTCTATGAAACCCTCCCTTATAAACTGATTTTTTTTAGAAAATCAAACACTCCCCTTTTTTTACAGACCACTCAACACAACTCTCTACTTATGAGTAGCAAAACTACATCAACACAATACGATATAAAGTATCGAACTCTAGTCTTTTATCTCTCTCTTTCCAAGCGGAATTGGCAACTGATGCATCGGATCAATGCTCTACACATTTTGCTAGTCCCCCAACCCCTCTAATAGATATAAATAAAAAACGTAGTTGTGAGGAAAATTCAGTGGAGGAGAAAGAGGAGGTATTATAAATGGTTTTGGGCCATTCGGACGTCAACCACATTCTTGCCGATAACAAAAACATATCCCGTCGCTGTCTCTTCAATCCATCATTCGCCTGATGATGATGATCGTCATCACAGTCATCATTTCCCTCCACCCCATTTTTGTCCATCCACTTGAAGGTAGGCGATCCAGATCAAAGTGGTACATGATGAAGGGGGGCACAATTGGTGTAAAATGAGGTTGTGTTGGAAGAGATTTATTTAATCAATACATACAATTTTGTCCAATAAATATTATTTTGTTTCCATGCAAATGCACTCGTTATTACACAGTTTTGGGCTGTATTTTTAGAATATAAAGTCGTTCTTCCGACTACTCTGAATTGTGAAATTTGCCTATGATTTTATTTAATATGCTATCTTATTAGCTTTAAAAAGTAATTATTTTCTGTTCACTAGAACAAGAACTACAAGTGTTTTAGTAAAAGCAGATGCCATTACTTTAAGCAAGATGTCATACTTTAAAACGCGTTTTACTCGAAATGTGTTTTTTTTTAATGTTCAAACGGGGACAGAGCGATTGCAGAAAAAGTTTGGAAAATAACTAACTGAAACTTTTTGTGAATGTTCTGTATAACAGTAGAAGTGTTTTAACCTTCAGATTTATCAATAACTGATTTATTACATAATGTACAGTCCCTTATGTAAATATAATCACTGTTTTTTAAAGCAATTTCATATAATAACTAAGATACAGTGCTCTAGTTTTTGTAAAAATTAAAATATCTCTTATCCTGAAGGTCATTTCGAAAATGTATAACATAACAACACATCGAAGTTGAAAAATTGAAAATTCGCTTATAAACTTTTCGAACAGAATATGCCCCGTTAATGTTACTGTTTATGAATTTTTAATAATATTTTCTTTTTTTCTTCTTAATTTTAGCATATTTTTATTAAAATTAACTAAACAAATCTAAAAACCACAAAAATACCCCAATCTCCATGTTTTTTTTAAAAAAGGTGTCGCGCAAGTAGTCGGATACCTTAAATTTTAGAAATTGGGTGCGTTTGAATTGGTTTATTATTTGGAAGTCGGTATACCTTAAGTTGATTTAATAATCGATGTACAGAGTTTTCTACGATATATTTATTTTATTTCTGAGTGAAGATATTTTCTTTGCTATTATATAATGGATATTTCTGGGAACATTAAAATTATTTTAGCTGATATACCTTCGACACAGGTTCACCGTCCTTTGCCTATGGTCACTGCAAGATTTGACAGAAGCAACGCTGGCTATGAACTTGTGACCATGGCCACTATATTAAAGTGGTCATGGTCACAAGTTTATGGCCAGCGTTGTTTCTTTAAAATCATATTTTTGAATCCGGGTGCCACTGAAGAGACACAGCATAGCAGGCTGATGCACATTTAATCTGTCGAAACTCAAAGCCATCTCGTTGTTAGTGGAAAAATTTGGGGAGTGGGGGGATATTGCAAGCACTACAAACGTATTTTGTTCTTTTCTCATGTGCTTTAGTAGAGCACGAATGACAATGTCTATATATTTTTTGTAAATTTGGCATATGGTCCCCAGATTTAGTCAATTGTGCGTCATTTGAAAGCAGTTCTCTTGATGCTCAGGAAACTTTTACAGATCTTCCTTTGTGTTCACGACTTGAAAATCCGGAAGTCACTTGTAGAACTATCCAGACTTTAGTAACACAAATAGGTGAGATAGTAGCTCTCTGTCAACAATTAAAAATTAATGAAGTTAATGCAAAGTATATTTTCTACGTCCTTATCAAGAGTTAAATATACGTTGGAGAAACCAGATAAAAAATATTGCCTCACAGATTAATAACTTAATAAAAAACTATATTAATTAATTTGTTAGATAAGCTTTTAGTCTTTTATTTAAATTACTTTATTTTAAATTTTTTTGCGTCTCAGAAAAATTTAGTTGTTTATAATCATTTTAGTAAAAAATCTAGATGGCTGCTTATTTTCCCTTATAATGTTGCTAATATTAACTGAGCCACAAATATCCTTATTATTCACTTTATACATCTCGATGTTTCAAAAGTTGGTTGATTTTTGTAATACATAAAATAAAATGTTTCTGATGAGTAATTTCACCGATGAGATTTTAAACTCTTCGTTCAACTTTTAATTCATTTTTAAAATCATCAATTTTTTCTATGAACAGCTTGAACTCATTTCATAATTCAAAATATTTCAAGAAAAATGTTATTTTTCACTTCATATTTCTTATACTGTTAATATCAATTAGTTTGTAAAGTTTTGTTGAAATTAAGGTTTTATAATTTAATAACAAAAATGAGTTCATTAAATTAAATCAAAATCAGGAACGATTTAAGCAAAAAAAATATAATAATAATTATCTGAATGTTGAATAATTTTCCCTTATATCTATTTGCATTTAATTTAGATACCAAGTTTAATATCATTAGAAAATATGTTAGCTGAGAAAAAAAAAGATAACACACATTAATTTTTCACAGCAAGAAATATTTAAAACATTTTGATTTGTACTTCAGATAGTCAAAATCCTTGAAAATATAAATCTGAATTTATTAATGAAAAATAAAGTTTGTAAAAAAGGAAAACGGTGACAATTTTGCACAAAATTTTTATATTGAATGATTAAATAAAAAACCACATAACATTAAAATTTGCGAGATTTTTTATTGTAGAAAATTAAAACTATCATGATTTAATGGAAGTCTTTGGTTAAATAACGTATATTACATTCTATGAACTGTTTTAGTTAATTAATAAGATGATTTTAGAGGATTTTCTCATCGTTTTAAATGTATATTAATGAACTTGCTTGAAAAAATATGCACATATAAGTTTTCAATACTTATATTCATTAAAATATTTAAACTAATCAGATTTGAAAGTTTAATTATGCATTTTAACGCAAATTAAATAGAAATCTTGAAACATAAGAGAAATTTAATGCAAGAAAAATATTGCATAATTAACGATTAAAAGATGCAGAATTATTTATCACAAAATATTAAATAATATAAAATACTATTCCCATCTCATTCCGCTCTCAACTCTGTACACCATTCTCTCTCTAATCCGACAACACCGGAATGTCTGAGATCAGTGATTTCCGAGTTTATCACGGTTAACAGAAAAGGGAAACTTGAAACCTTGCCTCAGCCGTCATGGATGGCAGATTTCCCGTCATGGCTCATCAATTACTACCACAGCATTTTCTCCAAACTCTCTCCACATCCTCTGACAGCCAGTCTGGCGAAAGCAGTAATGATCCAAACCACTCTCTTCACCGTTTTCCGGACTTGTTGTCAAATCAACAGCATGACAGCCTATGGACGTCCGGTTTTAATACACCGGGCAATTTGCGGACGCATCGTTTCTAGTGGGGAAGAGAATGTCTGAATCCTTTCCTACGTGATTTTACTGAAGAATTTGAAACATGTTAGAATGTTCCTGGTGCTAGTGCTTACATTGACAACATTATAGCAATAGTTCCACTCACTGCTTTATGGTATGCCATCAACTTGAGAGGTTTGGTTTGGCAATAGTGAATAAAGTTTTAGGTGTTTCTAAGAATTTAGTTTATAAGATGGGAAAGATTTATGTGTTTGGAATTGGGGGACGTAATTAAACCTTTCCAGGTCGAAGGCTTTTGGGAGGAACTGTAAAGGTGAAAATAACATTAAAGTTAAGGGGTGTTGTTGTTTAATATTATAGGAATTTAGAGAAACGTACTTGTGAATTATATTTTAAAAGTGTAAATTTTTTAAAGAATTACAAAGAAAATGTGTATAACAGTGCTTCTCAAATTTTCAAAATTTGCGACCTAATTTTAAATTACAATTTTCATTGCCCCCCACACACAATATCAATGAATTGTAAAATAGTAAACTCTGACGTAAGGCTACAGTACGACTTTAATTAAAAAACCACACAAATTATCAAGATAAGCTTTAAAGTTATATATAATATTATATATTATATATACGACAACTTAGTATTGTTAAATTAAGTATCAAATAAATTGTGCAGTACTGATTCATTTATAAGTGTATTATATCAGTGTAAATGTGTATTTTATTTTTCATTATGTCAAAATGCATTTTGTTTTGTTACCTTTCAGTAAATTAATAATTTTCTTAAATTATCTTTTGTTTTCGAAATTTTCGATATACTCGCGATATGCATAAAACTACAGAAAGTGGTTTTCAACTTAAATCACAATTAAAAAGAGTATTTTACCCAAGAGGATTAGTAGAAAAGCCGAATGGAACCCGATACAAGTTCATGGTTATAACACATCCAGTTGCACACCAATATTTTTGGTATCTGATACCAGTTTGCATTCTCGATACAGTTTTGTGTCTCTGCATGTGAGCATTTCGAAAGGTGAATAGGATTTGCTAAATCTCTGTACAAATTTCCGAAGCAATCCAGCATTTCCGATGATATGGCGTTCTTTTTCTTTTTTCAATGGCATTGAAATTTTCATTGAATTTAATAACCTTTTTTAAATGAGAATGCAATCCACCACTTTTCGTTTCTTAGAAACTTGATTATTGTATCTTAGGTTTGTTTACTAGAAATGCAAATACGTCACACAAACAAGAAATTACCAGAAAATCTAATAGGAAAGTCAGAATACTAGTAAGAGGTTCTGGCAACTTTCTTCATTCCCTTCGGGAAAAACAAGGTAACAACAACAATACTAGCAAGAACAAAAGCTAACTAAGAACTTTCAAATAACATGAAAATATCGTGCTTCAAATCGAAAATGAACATTTGAATTACTTGGGATTCGTATACTGAAAGTTACTTTTCAGAGTATTATAAATATTAATAATAAAAAAGAGGGAAATTGGGCGAGGCATATAATACTGAGAAAAGTTTGTTTGGGTATGAGTGAACCTGGTACTCAGACTCTTGACAAGAGAAAGATATTTTCTGACTGCATATTTAATGAGAGTTTTTGAAATGACTAGAAACGTAAAAGTTCATATTTTGTAAAAAATATAAAATGTTTATAAAATGGAGTAATGATTGAAATTCAAGAGTCTTTTCGAATAAATATTCTGAATAACAAGTAACCTATGAAGAAACTTAATCGTGAACTTATTTAACTGCAAAAATTAATGACGCTTTTTTTGGGGAGAAGGAATTATTAAGTAAATGTTAGAATACACGATGCTTTATTTTATTGATGCTTTCAGTGAGTTTTGAAAAATAATTTTAGTTTTCCACATAAAGTAGCACTTAAAAATGATATGATAAATATTACAGTTAGACAGTTTCAACAATACGATTTAGTATTTTCTCAGCAATATTGTGCGAGTGAAATATAAGATATCCGAAAAGTAGGACTACACTTTCAAAAATGATTTTGAAATAAACAAAGATTTCTCTCCACTTACCTTTTTTCCCCGTTCCATAAAGAAATGATTAAAAAGTTTCTGTTTATAGTCTACTGAAAGCAGACTAGATTGCGTAATTTATACGTTTTACAATATTCTTGTTTCAAAATGGCTTCAACGCAGGCTGTAAAAGGTTTTTTTTTATCAAATTTAAATATGAATCATATGCACAGTGCAAATGGGGCACCCTCACACTGAAGTTTGGAAGTGAAAAGAAGTTCCCCGAGCGATGGATGGAAAGAGGAAATCAAATACCGTGGCCACTTAGATCTGTAAACATAACAGCTTCGGAATTCTATTTGTAGGGTTAAGTGAAAAACATTATCTAATAATCTCCAATTCGTAACACTGATGAACTAAAAAAGTTGAACTATAGCTGACATTCAGGATCTTTACCCTGCAATGCTTCATAGAACGTGGCCAGAAATGTTGCATATGTTGCATTGGGATTTACTTCAATACCATTTAGACATTGCCATGCAATGGATTCCATCGCACTGTAGCATTGATGGGAATGAAAATTCCGATTGCTTGGTGAAGAAGGGGTTAAAAATCTTTCAAACCTCTAACAATACAGTTCCTTTTTATAGTGCCAAAAGAATCACGAAGAAGTGCTACAGAGAACACACTTCTGGACGAAATTCAACTAAAAGAATAATCGAAAAGTGTATAGCAAACTCTTTATATTCCAAAATGGCCACGAGATAGAGCTGCGACCTATTTTCGAATCATCACTGGCCACGACTGCCTGTCCAGGCATTTGAATATGATAGGCATTGCCCAGAGCCCACTTTGTAAACTTTGCGACTCCAATGAAGAAATGGATGCCATTCATTTGGCACGCTGCCGTACACTCAGGTCTGGATCCATGTAGGACAGATATTAGAAGGCTAGACATAAAATGTGTGACTTATAGATTATACTGTGGACTTGTGTTTCTTTTCTTGTTTGTTTTGTTGTTTCTTGTTTTTTGTAAATTTTCTCTGTTTCTCATTTTGTTTGCAGTTGTCTTGTACTCCACCATTGGAAAGAAAAATAAAAATTTTTTTTTTTGCATATATTTGTCGTTTTGCAAAAAATATTAGACCGCACAACAAAATCGTGCAATAAAACATTGTAAAAAATCTTTTGTATTTTCATTATGGAACTTAAAAACCATAATTGAAAACCTTTGTTTATTTATTTATAAATAACATTCGAAAGTATAGACATACTTTTCGGACTCCTTGTATTTGCTACTATTCAAAAATTCACTTTAAACTTATGTATCTACAGTACATTAGTTCATTCAAGATACAATTTCTGTAAAATAACAGAAATCTGCAATTGATAATCTTCTCAAGAAACGTTTGTTTTCCTCGCTTTACTTCATTAAAGAAATTAAAATGAGTGGAAGGTTCTTGCTGTATTAAAGTCGGATTTCAATGCAAGTGCTTACTTTGACATTACGGCTGAGATTTCAGTCATGTCTCAGTGGAATGCCATCAGCTTGGGAATGCGGTAATAAAGAATGAAGCTGGAGACGCTATGGAGGTTGGGTGCAGAAAAAAACAGATTTATATGTCTGCGTAGTTTAATTAAACTTTCCCATTTCGAGGGGTGTGGGGAAAGTCTGAAAGCGAGAATGTCAGAGTGCATATAATTTAGTTACGAATTAAGTTTTTAAAAGAAGAAGGAGCCTTGTAATACGTTAAATGAAAATAGTTTACAAACAAATAGACTAAAGTGCAGAGCGTTTATTCAATGATTTTTAATCAGGAGAAAAATTTTAATTTCATTTTTTTTTAAATGTGTTATACTTTAGTAAATTAACATAAAGAAATGAACTCCGATAACTAATGTAGAGCAGATTTATCAGATAATTGCATTCTGAAATCAGTTATATAATTATATTCGTGATAATATTAATTATTCAGGAATATTTAACTTTCTCTTAATTGTATTTGTTTTTAATCTCAGTATTTTGATTATTTTTAGTGTGTCGTTTTTGTGCTGTGTATATAGTGTTCTTTTCTTATTATGTGTTTTTTTAACTGTTTTTTCTCTTCCATTGCATTTGGGGGGATTTTGTGGTTTTCTGTATTCTACTCAGTTAATGCAGTTGTATCTTTATTGTGTGCATTTACTATAACTGAATATTGAATTAGCATTATATGTGGTTGCTATTCACTGTAGATATATTTTTCAGGCCGATAATATGGGAAGATTGAAGTTTTATTGTTTAGCATTGATTACTTGGGAAGTCTAGTTAAGGACGTCGGGATAGCGGTTGGTTCCTGCTTACATCTAAACACTCTTGTATACCTGTACGCCCGGCTAGATGTGTGGGAGAAACAGAATAATCCACAGACATGTTTTCAATCTAATCAATTTATTAATTCTTATTAACAATCAGACACAATACAATTCTAATTGAGGTATATGAAATACAGTAGAGCGTGGAGGTGACATTCTATAACACGGGGATACTACTACAGACCCTCAATTGAATCTAAGATAGCTTAAATACGCTCAAATATAACTACGTCGCACACTAATAAACTAGCTTCTACTTAATCAAACTCACAGTACCTGAACTTTTTATGCATCGGATCCCACACTGGAAACTTGCAGGTGCTCTCTTCTGCTTTATCAATGTCGTTGGCTCCACGCTCTGTAATCTTTAATTAATTCCACTCTTTTTCAATCTTCAACTAACAACTAACTCGCAAACTTTATGTTAACTCCGACGTGCCAACTCCAACGTGTCAACTACTCTCAAACTCGCAAAACAGATTTGTATAATATACCTCATTTACATAATCACGTTTTTTTACTCGATGAAAGTTGGTTGAAATAAATATTTTCCTTAAAGAGATATGAAGAGATTAGTAGAACCGCGTATAGATCTGTCCCAACGTTACATAAAAACTACTTTTTTTGGAAAGGAAAAAGATCTTGAAAACAACAACTCTCGTTACAAAGAGATAAATTATAATTGTAATATTGCAATAAAGATTATTTTAAACTGAACTCTTGCTTTATTTATATTTTTATATTTGCTCTACAAAGGTTTTTTCCCCCTTGAGACTGCATTTTAAAAAGGAGTGCTTCAAATAATCATAATCTATTAAACTATCAATTTGCACGTGAAATTAAAGAAATCTGTCTTGTAAAATTTAAATCAATTTAAGCACAAAGTAATCTAACGAATGAATAAAATTATAACTTGATTTGATAGATATTTAAATGAAATGGCGTAATTTTAAATATATGTGTTTGGTGAAATCGTATAAAATGCTATATCTTATTCTCATTGAAATTACAACTAGCCTAAAAAAGAATTTTTCTTAATTTCAAACACTACGCAATAAAAACAGAGTATATGCTGAACTGGACTAAAAAATACCTGAAATAAGTGCTTTAAATAACACTAAGCTCAATTTAAAATGAAAAGTTGGATAGAAATTAAAACGGAAACATTGAATGTAACAGAAATACAGAATGATCCTTCTGTGATTACATGTTTTCAAGATTCTGGTCAGATTTTGAACAGCAATTCTTAATACTTTCCAAATTCTCAATTAGTTTACTTATCAAAAATATTCAGATTTTAGTTTTTGCATTAATTTAACTATGCTATCAAAATAACGTACGTTTATTTCCCTAGAAACTCCATTGTTTTTCTTGACGCTTATTTTTTATCCAACTTATCCAAACTGTTCATTTCTTTGATTAGCAAGCAGAGAAGTGTTTCTCTTTTATAATGTATAACTACTTTAAATCATTTTATTACTTTGTAGCGTATTTTAGCTCATCAACTAGAAGTATTATATCCACCTTTGCACTTTCCCCTTTCAGAGTACTAGACAAGTTTCGTTCCTGCGCATGGAATAAAAAAATAATGGTAGTCTGCGATATTATTTGTCAGGAAAAGGAAATGGAAAGTTTGAGCAAAAAAGTAAAATACAGATATGGAAAAGAAAAAAAAATTAAATGTGGATTTCATTTTTCTTCATGTATCATAATGATGTGAAATTGCATGGAGTTCATCACAGAACTACTTTTGACGGGTTCACTCTGATAAAACCTCGGATTCTACATTCTAAAGTATACTTTTTGAATAAAATAATAGTAGGGTTACTTGAAAATGTGAGTAGTTTCTTTTTGAAGTTTAAAGCCTTTTGCTTTCTTGTTTGATATTGATAATAATAAATTTTAAATTTCAGAACTTATGCAAGTTATTAAAAATGATGTATATATTTTATTACATTAAAATTTCCAGCGGAAAGATTTCTGATACCTTTTTTGCTTGACTTTAAAGTCCGTTTACAAAGCCAATTCATCACTTAATTTTATGTATGGTCAGAATATATGAGATAAAATGGAATCGTCATGTAGATATTAAACACGCAAAATTGAGGATATAAGGGCCATGACTCATTCAATTTTTGTGAGTCACTGTTATGACAAACCGACTATAGTTTAGAGAACACACTTCTCATTGGTATAAATCGATTATTTAAGTACCAAGGAGTGTGGCCATGGTAGTTGAGTGTTCATAGTTATGATTTCGTAATCAGCGTGGTTTCTGTTGAATCTTGGGCTAAGTCCCGGTTCCATTAAGAAATCCTGGTTCCACCTTAGAGAGCAGATGTTCCCAAACTTTTTGACTCGCAGTTCCCTTGCCATGTTTTTCAGTTTTGGGTAGACCCTTGCTTATTCAATATTAAATTTTTGCCAATTCATCAACTTAAATATTTTTTCCACAGTTTATATAGAGCTACATACACAACAAATGTTTATAATGGAAGGGATTAATCTGGTACTTCAATAACAAATTTTCTACATTTGGTATCAACCATGACAGGTTTAACCTTGTCGGTTAATAGTGTCTATTTTTCTTTCTTTCTTTTATTTTGGAGATTGACAACAGCACTGAAACTCCTTCTCACTAGAAAAAGCAATTAAAAATTTCTCACAATGCTCCATAATTCGGGATAAATAACGGGTAAGTTTTTTAAAGACGAAATTGCTGACATTCGTTTCTAAACTTTACTTTAAGATCTTTGTTACTGCCTTTTCCGATCCGTTCATCTTGTAATATGATATTTTTCTTTTCAACGTGACCATATAAAATTTTTGCCTTCTCTCGTAATTACCATACATAATCAAAACATTCTCAAACCTAGTTTAAAAATCTGAATCAGAGGCTGTTGAATATAGGTTAAAACGTTATTTTCCAGGCAGATTGTCTGTGACCAATCGAAAAATTGGAAAAAAATTCCCGTCTTCCACCATTATACTCCTTTAGCTTAATTCTGACAAGAAATTCTGAAATGATGGTCCTTGTTTTAATAAAATTTATGCTGTCACCTTGTAACTGCAAATTAACCTCATTATATAAATTTAGTAAATAAATCTGTTAAATAAGTAAAATTTGATTAAGTTTTCTTTTAAAATTAAAGTCACTATTTGGTTTAATGAGAGTCACTATCGTAGACCCTTCTACTTATACCTACCTCATGAACCCCCAAAGTGTTTTTTTCGCTGACGGTGGACCCTTTGCAGACCAGTTTGACCAATATAGACCACTTTGGGAATAGCTGGTATAAAGAGACTGGCGAACGCGTTAAATATGCCAAGGTTAAAAGTTATTCCGTTAGTGTAGTGTAAAAATTTGGAGATTGAAATAGTATCTCAGAGGTGTTATCCTTGCTACTTATCTGTTCTAAATTACGAAGTTCACGGTCAAATTCATAGCATAGTTTAAAAATGCGACCCTAATAAAAAGTGAATCAACCAACCTGGGTACTGCAACATTATTATACAATTTAAAATGCTTAAAATTTAACCTTAATAACTACAAGTATCTATGAAAATTCGTATGCATGTGAGTTATTATTAAAAGAAGATATTTTTTGCTATACAACTATGGAAACTGTAGTTGAATCCTTGAGAAATTATATATAATTAATTTTATGTATGTGTTTATATTTTATATAATAACGATACATTATACAAGTTGTAGCTTTGTGAGAGACAAGCGCAATTTTTATCTTAAAACATGCCTTAGTTATGTAGCAGATATACTTTTTATGATTAAAATTTTTTCTACCAAGTATAATTGTGTTGTCGAATTTTTTTTTCTGCATGACATATGTTATCTAGTTAAATGAGGAAAGAATTTTATCTCCTCAAAAAGATTATTACGGTGTTAGGTTTCAGCTTACATGTTCAAAAACTTGTTATCTTTTTACTATTCAACCAACATGGTTAAAAATATAAAAAGTAAAAAAAAAAATGTGATAAAACAAGATACATATTTTTTGTTTATTTTACCTTTTAAATTTGGTGTTGATTGTAAAATAAACTTAATTTAATTTTAAATGTGAACATAATGGAGTTATTAGGTAATTTTATTATAATTTCTCTTAATTTAAAAAAAAAGTATATGTGTGTAATTTGAAGGCGAAATCCAAAAGTCTTAATGATTTGATTTCATTATTATGTATAGTAATAGCCTCTAATGTATACCTCCCTGGCGTGTCATGGGCTGGATTCCTGGTACCACTGAAGACCAGCCTTGTAAAGGGGCGTGTTACACCAGCCGGAAAAGTCCTCAGGGTGGCGTGTTGCGATAATTTGGGGTGAAGGTGCCAGCGGAGGTGTCATCCTCGTCATTGAGCCCAGGATCAGAATTTCGAGGTCTTGTGGCTAAATCCCTTGTTTATAGCTGCATAGTGCGACTTTAATATTCACTCACTCGAGGTCCGTCAACAATAGCCCTCATGAGCTTTATAGAGCAGCGTTCTTTTCACCACTGTTTACTATAAAATTGATGAGAGAATAATTAAAGTCAATTAAAAATTCGTACTCATTTTCATACTATTTATTTAGTCTAGCAGGCTGTATGTTTAATACAGGATTTTCAAAAGTAAATCATATTAAGAGTATAAATTTAGTAGTAAATTTATAACAAATTACTATTTGATTCATGCTACAAATTAGCAAAGATATTTTAACTGAAACTTTTACTTATGAAGAGATATATTTAAGCAAAAAATAAATATATAAAATAAAATGTTTGTAATTAAAGAATTATTTGTTTGACCACTACATGCATTGAATCACGTAAAATGAATACTTTGTTTTAAAATAACTAAGCAATTTCATTGATGCATTCGATAATAAATTTTGTAAGTAATTTCAACTGATTCGTACGTCGATTCCTGTATATATTTGTATAGAAATCGTAATATATATATATATATATATTTCATCAAGTTGTTTAATTATATGTGACCATTATTCAATCTAACTATTATATTATTCTCTAATAAACGCAATTTGAGAAATTATTTGCACTTTGTCAAGCAGCAACTGAATGCTAGATTAAAGTTTCAAATTAAATATGCAACTTCCGTGATTTATTGGCATCGTAATTACAAATCGTTTCCATCGCGTCATTTACTGATTATAAAATCAATAAGAATTATGTTCGAAGCTTAAGTATTTTTGACTCTGTAAACACGTGTCAAATCAAATTTTCTACTTCAGAGAGGTTTCAGAAAGCTTTTCGCTATCAGTTTTGGAGCTTGATAGTTATTTCAAAAATAAACTACATTTTTCCTTCAGTTTATTTTTATTATTGCTCACCTTTCTGTGGTTTAAAATGCATTTTGGGGGACAATTGCATTCGTTTATTTTTCCTTCAGTTATTCAGTAAAGAATATGTGATTGAAATTCTGTGTTATATAAATATTTTAGAAAAAAATACGCTAGTGAAATCAGTTTATTATTACTAAAGGATTAAAACTTTTTTTTACAATTTTTGAGAATACATGCTTTAAATTTAAACGACATTTCGCAAACTGTTTAATTTATAATTTATTATCTTTTATAATATACTTCTGTGCCCAAAATAATATGCCCAAAATTTTACTTTAACTAAGATTTTTTCATACATATGAATTTAAATAAACTTAGATAAATAACCATTTTGCGTTACCCCTTCAAGATTGGAGAAAGGAGAAAGAACCGTTTCCCCAGGTCCAAGAGTTCGAGAGTACACGCACACACGGGACAGGGCGAATTTCCCTGCTAAGCCTAATTTCATTTAAAAATCCATGTAAAATCTTAAATGCAATCAAATATGCTAAAATTTATATTTTACTATAACTGATAATATCTGAAAATACAGTACAAACATTTTCACCATATTTAAAATAACAATTGCATTTTTGCATTTAATCACTTATTAGTTTTAAACAAATATTCAATTAAGGATTTATATATCTTTTAAGAAATTTTCAGTAAGCTTTCGTAAAAAGAATTGTGATAACATTATTCCAATTATGTTAGTTGGCAACAAAGAAAATTTGCAAAATGAATAAATTAAAAATTTTTTGTGAAAAACGTACCATGTCCCCTTAAAAGTGTAACAAGCATAACGTTGAGTTACTGCTGATTTCTTTCTGCCTTCCTATATCTTAGACAATTCCTAAATGTAAATATTTTCTTATTGTAGCTTCAAAGCATTGATTTTAACTTTTTAAATCACGTAAATAAGCGTTAATCTTATTTGGTGTACTGAGCTCAATTAATTTAAAATTCGTCAACTTAAAATGAGTTCCTCACACTGCGGGGCGCAACCCCCTTGGGAGGGCGAGCATATTAAAAAGTCGAAAACAAAAGATTATTTTAAGAAAAAAAAAATCCTGATTTACTGAAAGCAAACAAACAAAATTCAACCTGCCAGGAAAAAAAAAATTCAAATTTACACTGATAAATATATCAGTATTGCACAGTATTTTTAATTTAATATTACTAAATTAAGAACAAATTTAATAAGTACCAGTGGCCCCATGGGGGTCTGTGATATATAAAATTATATGCAAAAATTAACACATCTTGATAATTTGTATGGTTTATAATTAATCCCTTAAATGCCGATTAAAAATTATGTGTTTTGCTCCCCAATGTCACCGTTTAGCACGTATACTTGTGTATGTGATGTATTGGGGGATGGGGATGGGAAAGAAAATTATTAAAATAAGCAAATCCTCTGAAAGTAAACCAATCGCAAACACTGCCAAGGTAATTTTATTGCGTTACAAAGCCTTCGGTATAATTTTATGGATAGCAGTGCACAGAAAATATCGTACTTCGGAAAGACGTACATGTACGTCAGGGGAAAATAACACTTTGACTGAGTGAAACGCTTTCATACGCCGGGGAATTTAAGAGGTTTAAGCCATAGTGTAGCTATATTATCACAGTATAGTATTATTGAATTTAATACATTGTTATTGTATGGATGGAAAATTATGATTGAATATTGGGTCACTATTGGAGTATTAATATTGGATTATTAATTTCTTCATTGGAGAGTCGAAGTTTAGTAACACTATTTACTTAATACTTTTTCAGTTAGGAACAATATTTTGTGATAAATTTAATCCAATATTAGGTGCATACTTTTAGCAATCGCAATATATTTTCCATTTGATTTAAAAACTTACAGTCCTATTTAGTTTCAATCATTCAGTTTGTTTTTCCCTTTTTGAATGGAAGAGAAAACCATTCACTAATAGCCCAGTTACTTTGCCTCTTTTTACTTGGTAGAACAAAAAACGAAACATCTATTGATTTCGATTTAGAGGTACCATTTAAAAAAAAAGAAACCATCTAAACCAAGCATATGGGCTTAAGTTTTTCTCGTTTTTATTTCTCTCTTGAAGGCTTTGAGCCCGTTGAAGAAATTGGACAAAGGGACAAACTTGTTTGTATTTCCTGCAGAATAAAGCAGAAAGGCTCGTAAGAAAATAAAGAAAGGACTTTGCAATCGAGTTGTTGTCATTTTAAAGCTTTTTACTGGAAATCCTATCTTGCATTATTGAGTTCTCTGTGGTGGACCTACTCTCGGAATAAACATTCCCATGATCCTCCTTTAAGCACTGTAAAAAAAATATTCGTACTTTCAAAGAACGATTTTTTTGTTTGTGAATAGTGACTCGAATTCCTCACTCTTTTTTAAAAATTAATACTAAAAAGTGTCCATAGTGAATTGACGGAGTAGATTTTACAATGAAGTTATAATGACTTTCTTAAACTATTTATTCTTCAATGTATGTTTTTAAAATGTCATTTGAGACAATACTTTTAAATCGATTTTGTTACACAATGCATCAGGATGCAATATAATAAAATATTTGTTACAAGAGTTAATTATATACTTCAAAAAGTATTTCGGTTACCGTAATACAAAAATGCTCTTTTTGAAAAAAAAAATAGATCAGTTATCTATGTAAATTGCTTGTGAAAATAGTGAATTTAAATGTTTCCTAATGAACAGGTTGTGACAGCGTTTCTTAAACTATGGGGCGCTCCCCCTAAGGGAGGCGTGAAAACTCTACGAGGGGGACTCGTGCAAATTGAAAAGTCGAAACCAAAAGATTGTTTACAAAATTATTAATTTACTGAAAGTGAACAAACAAAATAAACATTTACACTTAGATATACAACACTTATAAACGTACCAGTACTGCACAATGTATTTTAAAATTAGTTTAACAATTCTAAGTTAAGAAAAAGTTTAATGATTACCAGGCTTTTCATATATTAAGTTATATGTGAAAATTAACACTTATCTTTATAATCTGTAAGGTTTATAATTTAACTGCCAAATAAAAGTTGCGCAATTATCTTCCCAATGCCACCGTTTTCCACGTATGGGCTCGTATGTGATGTATTGGGGAGATGGGGAGAAAAGGAATAAAGAAGCAAATCCTCTGGAATAAGTAAATCCTTCGCAAACACTCTCAACGTCCTTTTATTGCATTCCAAAACCTTCGGAATAATCTTATGGATAACAGTGCACAGAAAAGTTCGTACTTCGGATAAATATATATATACGTACCGGGGCAATTAAGACTTTGGCTAAGCGAGACTTTTATATACGCCGGTGGCACTCAAAAGGTTAAAGTTGTTCTGTAGCTTTAGCATCAAAGTATAATGCTATTGAATTTAATACATTGTTATTGTATTTGGGGGGAGGCGATGAAAATTATGTTTGAATATTGGGTCGAAAACGTATATAGTTTGAGAAGCACTGGGTTATGACTAAGAAATAAATTTTATTGAATGAACTCGAGAAAAATATTATATATAACTTGAATTTTAGCAACAGAATATAACTATATAGAATTAGAATACCAATATTTTTTTTTCTTAAATGAAGTAATACATAGAAAGTAATATTTCTTTTTAATCAAATATTGTTATAGTGCTTGAGAAAGAGGTTGCAATATTTAATGTAACATTTAAAGTCAACTCCTATTGAGATGGTTACATTTTTTATACATGTTCTAGAAATGCATAAAATGTGTTTTTCATTGAATAATTTCAAGTATTTTTTTTATTTCTTTTGATAGCTCACGAGCTTTAATAATATGTTACAGGTTTCAGATACAGTTGCACTTGTAAAAAAATGGAATCATATCCATCTAATTTATCCGTACAAAATTCATGCAACGTAGCGTTATAGAGCCTGAGTGAAGTTTCTTCACACAATGTTGTTTAACCTTTTGTAGAACTTCCCCGTACTTCCCGCAATAGCGCTATTCTCACTTCTTTCTTCTCCTGTGAATTCACTTTCTTGATCTGATAATGAGGTTGTGGCCACAGTAACCTTGTAGTTATGGTCACAAACTTTTAGTCTGCGTGTCGTGGGAACGAGTCCTGATGCCACTAAAGAGCCACCTTCTAGAAGGGGTTGATGCAAATTCATTTTTGGACGAGACTAGGTACAATATTAGTACTCTCTTAGGGTATTTAATCTTCAATTTAATTCCGTGGAATGACAGTCAATTCGGAGAAAAAAACGTTTAAAATTCATGATTAGCTTTTATACAATTAAGTTTTAATTATCTCCAGCGACGCAGCAGCATGGTTCGTAGAGTACCTGTTTACCACGGTGACCCTCGGTTCGAGTAGCGTGATCGGTTTAATTTTTAAATTCATTTAATTATTTTTGCAATTAAACAAATTTATCTAAAGAAGACATTAAATATTTTATTTAAATATTTAATTAAATTAAAATTTAACAGTAAAATTTAATTATTTTTTAAAAAAACATTAAATATTAAATAAATTATAAAATAATTAAATTAATAATATATAATGTAAGATATATATTACTTTTATATTATATTACTTGAAAAATAATTTTTATAAATAATTATTATAATATATTTTATGTATTTTTATAATATATTTTATATAAATATTTTATTTTAAATATAATACATTGTATTTCATACTATAAAACTATTTGTAATTAATTTTTGCATATAATATTATTTAATATTTATTACAATATATTTTTATAATAAATATTATTTATTAATAAATATATTTATAAAATATAATATAAATATTTATATAATTACAGTAATTATTATATTTTTTAATATACAAAGTAATTACCTAAAATATCACTTAATATTTCATAAACCTTTTTTAAATAAATTTATTTTATTGTAAAAATAATTAAAATATTTTAAAGGTTAAAACAAAAAACCAATCGCGCGTCTCCAGCCGAGGCTAACCGCATGACAAGCAGATACTCTACCAACCATGCCGCTGGGTCGCTGGTGGTAATTAAAACTTAATTATTTTAGAACTGAGCATGAATTTCGAAGAATAATTTCTCCGAATTAACTGCCCATTCGGCGGAATTACATTGAAGGTTTAACACCCTAAAGTACTACTACTATTGCACAAATTCTCGTCCCCAAATCAATTTCCTTAGTCGTTCCCTTTCCTTGTGAGACCTAGTTTCTTTAATCAGGATTGTAAGTGTCCACTATGTGCTTTACGTATAACTGTTGATTTTTTTTTCTGGTTTTGCAAGTGCTTTTTAAAATTATGAAATTATTAATATGTTATATTGTATCGTTATTTCGACGTATACTATGTACAATTAATTAAATTTACATAATATTTAAGTATATATCTTATTGATGGTAGGAATGAGTACCTTATGTACAAGTTAAAAGCTTATTTATAATGACTTTATCACATAAAAATACTGATGCAGTAGAAACTCTTAACAAAGCATCATCTATTACTATTTTTTATTCATTTACATTTTTTAACGCTTGAGATTCAACAAACATACAATAGCATTACTTTTAGAACTATAAATATATTCATTTCCCCATATTTCTTCAAACTCCAGCGAGTTCAATCGCCACATTTTAGCCCAAACCGATTCTTATAAATATGAAAAATTCTTGTACAACACTACTTTCCGAATTCACCTTGAAAAGTATTTACAGTTAAATAATCAAATTCTTGCAAACACTGTGGAGTTGAAGACAACACCATTATTTTTCGTCTTCGATGTGAACCGGATTTGAACAAAAACAAAATGAAACGGTATGCAATGACTTTTATGGAAAACATAGAGCAAGCTGTTTCTTTAAGATAAGGAATTTATGTGTTCATCTTTCTAAAAGAAGTAAAGTTTTTTCTTTTATGTATATATATATTCACGAAAGAAAAAACAAACTTTTGATTTATTTCTTCTTCATGAAACGCAACTCCCCCTTCCCTCTGATGGGTTGTTGCATATTACGACATTTTGCTTTTCATTCAAATGATTTTTTCTGGAGAGACAAGGAGCTATTTTCTTTTGATATGAGTAACATTTTAGTCAACACTTGAGGTAAACTGAGATTGTCTTTTGAAGGTTCCTCAATTTTGTAAGAGCCAATCTGTTAAGATTCAAAAGCATTGGTTTTGTGAAGCATGTAGATAGGAATGATGTATAGAACGTACCACCACGAATTATATTTAGTAAAATATTAGAAATTAAAATGGACACCTATTTTTAGAAATTGAATTTTTTTACCAGCATATGAATGTCTTAATTCCGTATTCAGGTGCCCTTTAAGAAATAATACATTTTATAAATTCTTTTTTTAAAGGATTGGATAGTTTTTGCGAGTTTATTGTTCATTTACATAAAGCATGTTTTTCAGTACTATTAAGATTTTTTTCTTGCTTGTTTTATTAATCTACTTTTTATATTCTGTAAGATATGCGTTTGATATTGAATACAATTATGTAAATTGAATCTAAGTCAAGATTTTGCTAAATTTTGTAAACTGCTGGTCATTAAAATTGCAACACTATGACAGAAAGCATATTTATTATAGGTATTTATTATACTGCAACAGTAAGGTAAGAAGACAAAATGATTAAATGTGCAAGTAGTTTTTGGGTTTACAAGGGAGAGAAAGTAGAAGAAGCTGCTGCCACCTCTGGCAGCTAAAACGGCCCTTATCCGGTTAGGCATGGAGTCGATCTGGTCTTGGATGACAGAAAAGGGCAATTCATTCCACGCTACTTTATGTCTATGCCACACTTCATCAACCGTATCAGCTAGAGAAAGGTGACGGGTAAGTCTCTCAGCAACCCATGGGGGTTTTCAATGGGGGACTAATCTGGAGACCATGCAGGCCAGGACAACAATCGAACATGCTATGTATCGAGGAAGGTCAGAATATTAATTGCAACATGCATGATCTTGTTGAAAAAGAGTGTAAGATGTCAGAAATGTACCGATCTGCGTTCAAATTGCCATTCATCCGAATTAGAGATATGCGTGCCGTGTATTCAATGGCTGCCCAAGCCATCACACCAGGTAAATTGCCCCTATGCCGATATCGAATGCAAGCAGATGACGAGCAGTTTCCTCGGAGTCTTCAGCATTCGAAATGGCCATAAGAATGCTATACGCAGATTGGGAACTCCTCTGAAAAGAAGATATTTTGTCCCTCCTGTATTCATCTTCGTCGTTCGGACCACTAGAGTAGCTGTCTCTTTATATACTGCATTATCAAGTAAAAGTGAAGTAATAGCCGTTGTGCTAAATGTCCAGGGTGCTGTCGTCGACCCGTAAGAGCGAATACTGGGGGGGGGGGCTGCAAATATGCTTATTTTTTGACTAATGATGTGTGATGTGGTTGCACAGTTTTGCAGGGCTGACCTCAAAATGGTACTAGCCTCTCTGGAATCAGAAATAGGAGGCCTTGGACATCCTGCAGGCCGTTCAGTATAATTCTTAGCAACTCATTGATTCCATTCACGCATGACTGTGATTGGACTTTGATCAGGGAGCCGGGATATATGGAATGATAAACCACTCTCTTGATTGAAAACAATCTTGCCACTATCGAATTCTGTCACTTACTGGCCAGCATTTATTCTTCTTATTAGAAGCATTATACTCGATATTCTGAGACACGTGTATTAACTATTTATTCTTCTTATTAGAAGCATTATACGATATTATGAGAAAAGTATTTATTTTTTCTTATATTATTCAAGGCATTACACGGTATTTAGATCAAACTCTGGCCTCACAAAAAGCATTCCGAAGGAGAAATCTACTTCACAATTTTTCTTTTATGCAGCGCTTTAGATGTCGTTCCTCTCTCCTGCTTCTTCTAAATCGCTGAAATACTATTCATTTGCATTTTCCAACCCCTTCTTCCTTTCATGTGGATTTGAAGTTTGCCAGATAATTCCTTCCTGGTGTTGCAATTTTAATGTCCAGCAGTGTATTATGAAGGTGAAAATTCAAAATTATTCGAAAACGTTCAAATTGAAAACTTTTTATTGCATGGAGTTATACATTAGAACGTTTTTGTAAAAAGCGTATTGCATAATTTTTTTCACTTACTTAACTTTTCTTCAATTATTATTTATAAATAAGGTATTAAACAAAGAATTTCAAATTTTAAATACGCTGATATATAACTAAAATAAAAAAATAAATAAATGACTACAAAATTCACGTATATAATAGGGTTTGCCTAAGAAAAAATAAGTTACATTTAAGCTTTTAAAAATTATTATTCATAGTTAAAAAATAAAGAGCCACTAGAAAATAATCTTAGTTCTAAAATCTAAAAATAGATTACGGACACAAATAAAATGCATGTGTAGTAACAATGTGTAGTCCAATCAGATTATCGGAAATAAAAATACCTTCTCAAGAAATACAAAATTGCCAATTCTTTTAGGAAAACAGGTTTAAGAAAATCAATAAATAAATAGATTATTGTTCCCATTGTTTTGAATTTGTATCTGTGTGGCAAATTATTTAATACTATTACAAATTCATTTGATTAATTCTGTGAAATGCGTCTATTTTAATTTATGTGTCATGTTAAGAGTTTAGAAAAACAATTGGGATTTGTTATAAAAACAGGATTGCTTAAAGAAATGCGTATATAATTTAGGGCATTTCTTAATATTTTTTTCAGGAAGAAAAGTGTTTAAGTTAGGAATAATAAATCCCTCTCTGTTACAAGAAGTAAGTTTAAATAAGAAGATATGCGTGTGTCTGGAAAGCAAAAATAATTTTAAGTTATAATTAATGTAAGAAATATAATTTTAAAATATATTAATTATTTAAGAAAAAACTTTTTATATAAGAAATGGTTTAATTTTTTCAGTGATAATCACAAGGGTTTTTATTTATTTTGATATCATCCAGGGAATACTAATCTAATATAGTATTCTTTTTTTTTTTGTATTCTCAATAAATCGAATTAATTTCTATTTTTTTAAAAAAATAAGCAATCAAACTATTTTTTTTTTTTACAGAAAATGTGATTTTTTCTCAAAGGAAAAAGTGTTGTTAAATTTATCTTTTCGAAAAAAGGAAAATATCTTTGAGTTAATAAGATATTACTGAAAAATGCGCATTGTGTGGATGTAAATCCTTTTTCACAGCTTCGTTGGATATTTAAACAGGCGTTGAAAAGTTATAATACAACATATATTTGAGCTCCTGAACATAAATTAAATAGCTCCTAATAAACATACATACATGGCAGAAAATGAAGAATAGCAAAAAGCACACTCAAACAAAAAAAAAACAAACAAGAAAAACTGCTTAGCTATGAATGTCATCGTTCCTGGAATATACCCTTTCAAATTCCTTCTCCCCTCCTCCGAAACAAGTAAATTATTTTGAAGGCCTGTTTTCCAAGGCCTTGGAACTAGTTTTAAACAGAGAAGCACAATGCAAAAAAAGTCCTCCTTTAGTTGGACGAGTATACACATCTGGGGCACTAAAAACACCGGATCAGCAGGATGTGTATACACGCAGGGTTAAGACACTGCTTACAGTTGAAATGGAATCATGATGCTGGTCAGAATCTTTTTTGGAAAATTCCATGGGCCTTGTAGGAGGTACTGTGAATGATCAAAAATATCAAGACGAAATCCTTATCATCGTTTGAGATATTAAGATGTTGCTATTGGTGATCATTTTATTCTGATTGACAATATTACTTGATCACATCAAAATGCACTTGCAGATAACTAGTTTCTTGATCTTCTCATAAAGCGAATGGAGTGGTCCTCTCCATCGTATGACTTCAACCCCACAGATCCCATTTGTTACTCTTTCGGTCAAGCGGTTACTAAAATGCCTTAATAGCGTTGGGGCTCGAAGGTCACGGGGTGTGAGAGGATTCGAGGAAGAAGCAGACATGATCGAAAAATAGCTAATTTATCTTGTTTTTAGTACGATCGTACTTAAAGATTTCTACAAATTCATAACTTAACTCTGGGAGGAATAGGAAATCCTAACATGTAACATAGAAAGTACTTATCTGGATAAAGCTTCTTGTTATGATCCTGCTTGAAGCCCGATATCACGGTCAGCTTGTAACGGGTCTATTCATGAGCCTCCTACTAATACTCTTAGGGGTAAAACTATCTCTTTAAATATTGTTCTATTGAAAACTTTCTCCCAAAGAAGAAGATGCGGTTTATGTAAGTCATGACTTATATTTAAGCATTAACTTTTTGGTTCAAGAGATTTAGATGGTAGAAGTTAGTGACTTACGTAAAGTAGTAGAAAGCTAGTCGAGAGTGACTCGTCGATTAATTCCTTAATATTTAAGATTGAAAATTGATGGTTTAGTCAATAAGATATTTGAATTGGAATCATATCGACCAGAAGTCGATTATCTCAGAAAGGAATTGCGATTATTTAGAATGAAGATTACCAAAACGATCCATAAGTAAGTGATTTAACTCATAATTAAATATTAAATATCTCATCTACACGCTCTTTTGCTCCAATACTTCAATATAAGTGCATATCATTTGAACTGATTTATAGAACAATAGAATAGATTTGTTTTGTTTTTGGCTAGTTTTCATTCTAACAACCCAAGCACTGATGGATGCTAAGGGACATCCATCACTATCTCCAAGGTTTTTCACTTAACCACTTCCTGAGGAATTCTCCGTCCTCTATTAATCTCAAGATGTGAGCCCACCACAGTAGTTGTTTACATTTACTAACACTTGGATTTTACGCTTAACGATCAACGGTTAAACATTATCTCGTATACACAACGATAGGCACTTAAATAGTAGTTACATTTGCATAAAATCAAGTCATCCCTACGGAAAGCTGTTTTTAAACTAAAATCACAATTAAAGAATATTTTCCGCAAGATAATTAGTAGAAGATCTGAATAGAACCCATTACAATTGTCAAATTTATTTTTTATGTAATTTTAATTTCTTTCTAATTTTATATGCATTGCTAGTTTACTTTGATGGAATACGTAGCGTTTTGCAAACTTTTTAATGTATTGTCTCTTGCCTTATATGTTCATAGTTTCTTGAGTTTCAGCATATTAGTGTTGCAGTGACACTATGACAGACAATGGGTTGACTTGTAAAGCAAACGTCATTTGCAATAAATTGTAATATTTTTTGGAAAACCTGCAATTTTTTTTCCAAATTAAAGAATTCGATATTCAGATGAAATCCTTTTTCGAAATAAATACTATAAACTTCTTTCGCAGAAAATTAAAACTAGCATACAATGGCTTGAACTATTATGAAAATTATCCATCATTTAACATACCTATAATTTTGATTTTAAGTAACTTAAGAGGTATATCACCAATATATTGCCGTATATTCAATGAGAATATTTTATGTTTCTAAGAGAGATAATAATAATTCATGATTAAATGTTTGTATTTACATGTAATATAAGGTTCATAAATTTAAATCTAATAGATAGTCTCTATAATTTGTTCTATAGTAAATTATACAAGAATTTCCATTTGTTCCAATCGTGCATTTATAAGGAAATTCCTTAATAATAATAAATTATCCAGTTACGAGCAATCATTAAATCAAAATGGGCACTGCATAATCATTATATAATGACCGTAATTTAAGAATAGGGATTCTTTGTCAAGTAGCATTTGAATGCAAGCTTCGAATGCCAGATTGAAGGCGGAGAGACGACGATTTATCGGTGTACTAATTGCAAATGGTTTGTCTTCCATCATTAAGACGCTTAAATCAATTACTCGGCGGCAGATCGAATTTCTTTTGGATTTTGAATACATTTGCAATTAAATCTTTTTACTTCAGAAAATTTTTAAGAATTCATAAATTGTACTAACGCAAAAGAATAATTATTTAAAAGAACCATGAATTCGAATTATAAAACTTTTTTATTTAATATTTAATTATACATATATAATTTACTATTTTAAGTACCTTGATGTATACTGAGGAAGTCATATAGTCTTTCAGATGCAGCAATGCATTGAAATACGCCAAGTATTTTATTTTCCCTGAAACACTTGTGCTCCTTGTGGAAAATTGAATTTTTCAGGCAAACGCTTCTCAACGTGATCTTAAAAAAGAAGTTTCTGACAAACAATAAGCTACCAAAATTTCTAAGTTGGAGACTTTTTCTCACTAGGTGACAAATTTGAAGATAATACAATATCGCCAAGGAATCCTCGAGAAGGCCTTAGGATCTATCCTTCTAGAAATTTCCAGGAAACTATAAAAAAGAACCTTTAAAACGAAGGCTGGGCCATTTCGGTAGAGTTCAGTCGTGTGCGTTGATTTCAATAACAAGGAGACTATATGTCTAAGTTCTTGCAAGTGGGACTATTTAGAGACCCTTTTCTGGAATGTTGTACAACTTGTTCCTAACGAATGCGTTTTGCACAATTAAGATTCAATAAAGAAAAAGCACGAACACAAATAAAAGTACATACACTAAGAATATACGTTGAATTGTTTTCATGTAGTCATCTTGTGGCGGATCTACACGGTTTTTCCCTAACTTCTTCTTTTTACCTTTAATTCAAATTATTTATTTCAACCAACCTTCATCGAGAGCCAGGCGTGATTTATGTAAATAAGGAATATTATATAAATTCGGTTTTCGCGAGTTGAAGGGAGCTAAATAAGAGGAAGTGAGAAGTCAAGTGAATTAAAGATCGAGAGGTCGACACGTAGTTGTTGACAAGTTAAGCGAGCTTGATACGTTTTGATGTGTGCAAAGAGAAGCAGATTTAAAGTATTGAAATTCACTATTACGGAGCGTGGAGTCTTCGTCAATTCATCCAGCTAAATAAAGTACCTGAAGTTCGTCACGAAGGAACCGCATCAGTATAATATAAGGTTAGTGACTTTGATTAAGAAAATCAGATTATTACTGTGAGGCGTAGTTGTAATTGTGCGCGTTTAAGCTGTCCTACATTCAGTTGAAATTCTGTATTATTATCCGCTTGTATTGATATCTCACCTGTGCACTCCACTCTCGTTTATTTATCTTAATTAGTATTGTGTTGTGTCTATTCATAATATACTGATAAGAATCAATAAATCAGTTTGAATTGGAATCATGTCGTTCGATCAATTACTTCCTCCAACACATCCAGCCGGGTTTTAAGATAGACAGGAAGGTATTAGTGTAAGGGTCACCACAATCTGACTACAAGTACTACAAGTATAAGTACTGATCAAAGTACAATAGACTACAGGTCACCACAATCTGATTTTTCTTGTCTAATAATAAGTCTGTTGCCATTCAAATAATTGGAATCGTCTGCTGCTTTTCCCCGAATATTTGCTACATCACTTACCTAAACAGTTATATTGGATACAAATATATACAAAAATAATATAAAATTTATCATATATTTTATATAAATAATATAAAATAATAAGAATATATAAAAAATATATATTATACGGAAATATAATTTTTTATTTCAGTATCTTTAGTCTGAAATAAATACTGCAGACTAAAAAGAAAATTTAAAAATCAAAGATTAAATCTTTGCTTTGTTAAAGAACACATTTTACTCAAAAAACAAATAAGTTTAAGGATGTATTTTTATCATTTTGAGTAAAATTAAATTAAATTAAAAAAATAATTGAATAATTACATTAACCAAAACATCATATACATACAATTATAAACTATCATATAAAATTCAAATAATTTTACTAAATATATATTTCGAATAAAAAAATGAAAATAAAAAAAGAACTTGAATTTTGTAATTATTTCAAATACTTTAATAAACATTTTTGCAAGTCTTTTCAAAGTTATATCTATACACTGCCAATCAATTTCTTTTTTTATTTCCAATGCTACCTTTAAAAAAATCTGTTTGGTTTGATATAAATGAATCTGACATTTCCTTTTTGATTTATATGTTAAAAAAGGCATATAGCTATTCCAATAGTTTGTCCACTTTTGCCATGCAAAGATGTTTTTTAAAAATCTGCATATCGATATTCATTTGAAAAAATCCCTTAAAAAGGAAAGCCCTAAAAAGTTTAGATTTCTTGTTATTTTAGGTCCGTTAAAGCATTTGAAAACCGTAAAAAATTGGCAAATAGGTCAACTTGATAGTATTTTCCATTGAAATGAATATGAATGGATCATAAGAAAAGTAAATAGAAAAGTTTTTTTCTAATTATTTTCGTTTTAACGAAAATTCTATCTTACATTTTCGAATTCTATACAAACTTTTTCTTGCGTTAACTATCGCCATGATCGCCAAAGTACTTGCCACAAGCGCCAAAAGTACTTGTTAGAAAAACGAGATTCGAAAGGTCTTTTTCAAACTACTTTACTTTTCTTTGAATAAAGTTCACAGAGTTCAATTTTAAAAAAAATCATTACAATCTGTACAAATTCCGAAGGTATGTTTTTAAGCTATTGAGACGCTCCCCTTTTGAATATTTTATTTATTACTATGAATTTTTAAATTATTTTAAAAGATATTTTATTAAGGTCTGAATTCCAAAATATGTTATAAGGATCGTTTTGGTTGTGATGGACTTACACTAAAATTTTTAAAGTGTTAATTATTTACTTTATTAGAAATTTGAGAGTCTTCTATGTCTAGTTCTTTTAAGGGTGAATGGGTTGCCATTGCCTGTTGGTTATGGTCCGGAAATTGTGTCTGACATGTCCTGAGTTCAATCTCTCATGCAACTGAAGACATCTCGTGTAGAGAAGATGACGCAAGTTAAATCTGTCGGGGCTCAAAGTCCTCTATTGGCTTTGCGAGGTAATTTTGAAAAATGGTGCCAGCTCAGGTTTCGTTCTCACCACTTGAATGAGGTTTAAAATGAGCAATTACGTCGGTAATAGCCTTCGTGTTGCTTTGTAGAGTGCACCGTTAATAAACACTCCCTCTATTTAAGCGATGAATTGTACCAAGTACGATACAAATAATAATGAAATGTAGTTTATTGACCTAAGGGTTTCAAAAATAAAATTAATTATATCAATCCAAATTAGAAAAAAATTTAATTCTATATAATTTTTTAAAAAAATAAATAGGAAGAGTTGAAAAATTCTGGACTTTTATCAAATAAGAAAAATATTTTATAGGCATTTTTAGAAATTTCAAATAAACCAAATACATATCAGATTACTTCGTTTTTGTAACCGAACTATTGATGTATTTTGTATTCTCTATAATCTCGATAGTGTTTGAAAGAATGCTTTAATACATTTAAATTTCAAAACAGTCTTCAGTAAGATTAAACCAATTTCAGTAACGTTGTTTTTTTCAGAATCAACCAAATTTTCAAACCCATTTACTGCTAAATAAACGTAATGTAACAAATGTCAGGAATTTCAAGCTAGGGAAATTATTTTGTATCAAAGGAAATGTGCAGCCAAGGAAAAAAAAATCTAGATTCACAACCACTTATGAAAAACATAGAGCAAGCTGTTCCTTAAAGATAAGAAATTTATGTATCCATCTTTCTGAAAGAAGTTAGCCTTTTCCTACAAACACCAGAACACAACATCTTGATTTATTTCTTTTTCGCGACTCACATATTTCTTTCTCCTTTAATTTTCTCGCATATATATATATATAATTCAAGTAGAATTTTTCATAGGGACATATAAGTAATATCTTTTATTGATAAAATTCAAAATGCATTAATTATTTATTTACTAAACTGTAAGTTGTCTTTTGAAAGTATATTACATATTGGGAAAATTCAAACTAGATCTAATCGGGAAGTATTCACTTTATGTAAATGTGAGTGTGTTGGTATTGTAAAGTACTGGAATGTTAGTTTTTAACTGAATAAGTGAACTAGAAAAAATTGAGTATTGCACAAGAGTTAGGAATTGTCAAAAGTATAGATTCAAGAAATTGGAAAACCTTCCAAATGAAAAGCACAGCTTGAAAAAGATTGGCTGTGGTTAGCTAAGGAAAACAACGGCAAATATAAGTGTAATTTTAAGCGGATGATAAGTGAGGCAGCAGCAACAACTCACACACTCGCCATAACAACAATATCGTTCGTTCTCCTACCGACTCACTGGTAGGGGAGTGTGTATCGGTGGTATCTATATAAGCCAGTAACAGCCTCCGGACTGAAGTGATCATTTTGCGCCAGCGGTAAATTACATGCTTAAGGAACAGAAAGTTCCGAGCTCTATCCTTCACAAATATATAGTTCTGCAGGCGAAAAGAGATTAGATCCAGACATCAGGCAGCATTGCTCAATAACTGTGTACGGCAAAAATTATGGTTTGTTGTAGTCAGACGTCTTTATAAAGGTGGCCTATTTATCTTTCATCCTGGGCACAGCATGCTCTCGACAACATCCCATCGGTGACACTTTTTACAGTGCTGTCAAGAACACAATCTCATCAATGGAGGCAACTATCTTTTTATTGATGAATCTTTTCAGACTGAGCAACTATTCTCACCACCATTTGATGTGAAGGAAGTTAAAAATATGCTATGAAATTATCCTTTAAAAATTGTATCTGTTCCGATATGCCATTTGTACAGATTTTTTTGTGGACGTCAATACATTTCCACATTGATTTTCTACTTTTGAAGAGCTTTTAGAAAGTGATAATACTAGTAAAGTAGAATGGCTAGCATGATCCTTGATTTAAATCCCATTGAGCATTTGTGGGAAGCTTTGCGGAGATGTCTGGCAACAAGATGGTATATTCTGAAGAACACCAAACACCTGAAACAGATACTTCTTAAAAAATTGCATTTTTTTTTTTGCCTCAGAAACTTCTGTATAATTTGGTATTGAGTTTGAACAGACTGTGTCACGCAACTATTGTAGTTAGGGGAGGTCATATCTCTTACTAAGAGACATTGGTTTGTTCTTTCCCATGTTCAGACAATGTTTTTTACTAACGCCATTTTGCCAAACCTTTTCATGCTATTTCCCGTAATGTATGCGCAAAAATTCATTTTTTGGCTACTTTTTAATTTCCTCAACTTTTAAAAGTTCCACATTTTACATATCTATCTACCTATATATATATATATGTAATGTGTTCTTTTTGAATGGCAACAAAAAATGGTTTGCCTAACATATGCTAAATATACACAAATGAGGAATTAGCATATTTTGCGCATGGTTTGTACTAAACTGGCGAGGAAGACACTCTCATGCCTTTCTCCTCAGCATTTATTCCAAGAGAGTTACTTCCACTCTTTCAAAACGTTTTTTAAACCTTAAACTGTTCGGGGTGATTGATTTCTTTGAGAATCAAGTTTAGCAGTTACATTAATAGCATTAGCACGTTCAACAGCTTTTAAATTTGGTGAACATGCAGACCATTTCACTCAATAGTTTCACTCTCTAGAACAAGGGTGGGTAGACTTTTCCAGGGTATGGGCTACTTATAATTTTTTCAAGGTGTTGCGGTCCACCCAGTAGCGTAGGTGTCGCGATCTAAAAGAAAGTAAACAATACAGTCCGACCTCCATTTTGCGAATTTCTCCATTTCGAGAAGTTTTTCCTGGAATCAAGAGCATTTTACGATTTTCTTCGTAAAATAGACTCCAAATAGCGAAGCGCATTTTCTATTCAACGAAATTTTCTCTTATAATTCGATTTTTTCTCCCTCTGCATTTCTCAAAATACCTTATTTATTCGAATCTAAGCCGCAATTTTTTCTCAGTGTTAATGCTACTGAAAATCGGTTGCGGCTTAGAATTGAAGAGGAAAAAAATGTGCTGGTTAGGGTAGTTAGAGCAATTACAGCTTCATACATGTATTTAAAAGTTTTAATACCGATAAAATAACTACACCGCCGTATTACACGCACCTATACTTTTAAGCTTCAATTCTTAATTTTTAGGTATATTCACCACGTATAACGCGCACCCCCATTTTTACGAAGAAACTTGAAATATACGTGTGCAATTATCTTATGTTTTGAAGTCATTTATTCGAGTTATTATTTCAAGTTGTAGAAAAAAAATAGAATACTTCTAGGACTGCAACCCTTTAAATTCATGACGGATGTCATTTCACTTAAGCAAACAGTATTTCAATAGATGTAGAAGCCTAATTTTTTTTCTGCTTATGTTTTTTTTTTCTTTCTAAGCTCTCATTTTCATACCTGACATATAACGCTCACCCGTAAATTTTGATCGTATTTTTTGTGTTCAAGGTGAGCGTTATATGCTGGATTTTACGATAATTACCCACTTTTTGTTAGTTTTCCCTTTCAAATATATTTTAATTTCGTAAAATTGTATATCGATAAACCTCACTTTTTAGACTATTTTTCAATTTTCACAAAATCTTATTGAGAACTTGGGACGTGGCTTAGATTCGAATAAATGCGGGATTTCTAGACCTTCGATGGAATGATTATTAGGTCTTAGTGAAGGCGGTTACCCCAAACTGTCTTAGCGGTACACCGGTCGATCGCGATCGACTTAATTCCCATCCCGGCTGTAGAGTCTAGCAGATTTATTTTTACTGTTTTGTGTGGGCATGCATTATAATACAAAACAGAAAAAGTAATATATATATACTAAAAAAAACTAATGACTATAGTTTTACTTAAAGTTTTAGGTATCTAGATCGATGACTCAATTTTGGTAGAATTACTTTTTTTTTACAATTATGAATCGTCTGTTAACATATATAACAATCCTGTTGTTGTTGCTAATGCCACCTGTCTGACGTTGTCAGGTCGAGGCCCACGAAATTCATCATGGCATCGGGCTGTCGTTAGTCGTAGCTTTGAGCACCATTCAGGTGACAGTACGATTTGGATAGGTTCCACCCCAATTTTGAGGGAGAACACCCTGGGAGTGGTCAAGGGTTTCCCACCTCTCTTCCCCTTCCACCAAACACACGAGCTCGACGGCTATTTAGAGTACCTCCATGCCGGGAAGGCACTTTACATTTATAAACATCCGTGTCTTCTCCAGAATTCAAACCCAGGCACTACGGCACAGCGGTCAGCGTCGCTAACCACTATACCGGTTGGGTGACATATAACAATCCTATAAGTATATAGTAAGTATTGGTAAGTAACATTATACATATGGCAATCGGATATGTTGCAGTATTGCAGTTGGTTTGGTTCTTTCCAATGGATCTCGTAACGTCCAAGATCCGCCAAAGTAGTCAAACAGAAGTTTGCTTTTTTCTTTTAATACCTTTCTCGAAGGTCTGTCGCTGATTTCTCTGGTCGATTTACAATCCGTCTCCTTTAACCTTCTGGGCGGAACTTTCTAAAGGCCTTATCACACGCACACGTTTGGAACAATTTTCCGACCAATTCCGAACAATTTCTGCCTAGTTGTCATAGCAACGGCTCTGAACAATTTTTTCTCAATGAGCTGAAAATTTGTTCCAAATAAAAGTTTCTTGAAATTTCAGCTAATTGGGTTCTTCGGTGCCCTACGTCATAAACAAGATGGCGGCAAAGATGACAGCTTCGGTTTCGTGAAGCGCATCAGATATGGTGTATAATATTTTAATGTCGTATAATATTAAAAACAGAATGGTGCTCCATTTCTATTTACACCCATCAACAAAAGCGTGAGCGAAATAAATGAAATAATACTGGATGTTCTTTTTCCGAAGCAGAAAAATCAGGGATTAATTTTTCAATGATGAGATAGAACGCGGCTGACGTCAGAGCATGTCATTTTGATTACGGCAAACCTTCACTCTCACCTGCGTAAAAAATAGTACTAAACGGTTGCTCCGAATATGCGTGTGTGATAGGGCCAGTAAATTTCTTCAATAGCTGATTGGAAGCAACTTGAACTTGCTCATGAGATTCTCAGACTCGGTACAAAAGTTGTTTGGTCCCTAATGACTAAGTCCCAACTGGTCCTTGATCATTTTGTCACTATTTATCGAAAGCCGCATGGATTGGCCATAAATCAACATGGCACTCCGACTCATAGAACACAATTCCTGACATTTCCTCCTCACTATAGCGGGTCATCCTTTACATACATGTACAACACGGCCACGCGTTAAATGGAAGAAGGGAATGAATGTGCCTATTAGCGTCCGTCTTGAAGAATGATGTCATATTATGCGCCTTTTCGCCTGCGGTATACAGGTAGCTAACTAAGAAGTGATGTTACAACATACATAACTTCAATTTTATTTAAAACAATAAAAAATAATTTTAAAATATTAATCCAGGGCTTCTCAAACTTTCAATATATTCGCGACCCAATATTCAATCATAATTTTCATCGTACCCCCCTCCGTGCAATAGCAATGTATTGATTGCAATAATACTATACTTTAAGGCTAAAGCTACTATACTACTCTTATTTCTCACTCTCTCTCACTGACGTATACAAACGTCTAGATCAGTCAATTTATGGACGTTTATATACGTCTTTCCGAAATACGATCTTCTCTGTGCACTGCTATCCATAAAATTATTCCGAATGCTTTGGAATGCAATAAAAAAGGATCTTGACAGCGTTTGTGAAGGATTTACTTATTTCAGGATATTTTCTTATTTATTCCTTTTCTCTACCCCCCCCCCCATCAAAATACGTACATCTACATGGAAAACGATGGCATTGGGAAGCGAATCACGTAGCTTTTAGTCAGCTGTTAAGATATAACTATAAACCGTACAAATTACCAGGATAAGTGTTAATACAAGCCTATGGAGTCACTGGTAATTATCAAACTTGTTCTTAACTTAGTATTGTTAAATTGATAATAAAATACATTGTACAGTGCTGATACATTTATAAGTGTATTATATCACAGTGTAAATGTGTACTTTATTTTTTATTATATCACAGAGTATTTTGTTTGTTTGCTTTCAGTAAATTAATAATTTTTAAAATAATCTTTTGGTTTGGACTTTTCAATATGATCGCCCTCCCCTCGTAAAGTTACCATCCCCTCAAGGGGGGTGCACCTCACAGTTTGAGTAACGCTGTATTAATCAATGACAATATTAATGGTTACCATTGCCTAGAATTGTAAAAATAATTATTACTTAGGGCATGGGTTTTTAAAATGTTTACATTAATTTGATACTTCTAATATTTTTTTGTTTTCAAATGAAATTGAATTACGAGGAACTCCTAGCACATATATATGTTTTGTATTATGTATGCATATTAATGCAAGCATTACACAAAATATGCTACTAGAATGCATTTCTTTTAGCCTTAGTTAAATATGTTATATCTGTTATAGTTTACATAAAAACGTTTGATTTAGACGTGGGTAGTAATCGAATGGAAAATATTTGAACATTTATATTCCTTTTGTCGAGTAGAAACTGTGTTTGATTTAAAATTACTTCTCCTTGTTCAGTTTTACATTGCACTGGTGGGCGTTTCAAAACAAATATTATTTATATATTTGTTTTCTATAGTAATTATTTGTATAGGAGAAGGTCAAATAAGCTTCCTGTAATAGTAAGTAGGAAAAAAAAATTAATAGTTTTCACTTGACTATTCAATTGAATTTTTATTTATTTATTATCGATATCAAAAGGCAAATATACAAGGTAAAGCTCTCATATATTTTAGCTTATTAATTTTATTATCGAATAAAATATTTTTTTATGTTTTTTTAAATATATCAACACTTTCTATTTATTCACTTTTGCTGAAGGCTCCTATACTTTGGATATCAGGTGAAAAGCAAATACTAGAAATAAAAAAAAATATTTCAAATATCTTTTTCCCTCCGTTAAACAGAAAAGTACAAAAATAAGGGAAGAATTTTTATCCGTGCATATACTTTCCCTTTTCAGAAAACTACATAAAATCGCACGTCTCAGACATTTTGTGCCGGATGTGGGCAGTTTTCTCGAAAGAGTAGAATACAGATATGGATAGGAATAGATTCTGAAAAAATGTATTCTTCACTCTTTTTCCAGGTATCTTAATGATGTGCAGCTGCATGGGATTTACTTCAAAAATGGTTTTTGTTGGTTTTGTTCCCATAAAAAACTGGCGTTTTCTACCTTTTACAGTTTATTTTTCAAATGTGTTTGAATTACTTAGAATGTGTATATTTTGGTAGCATGTATGAATATTTTTAAATACGTATCGTAATCTGGATAATTTGTTAATTTCCCCCGTAATGTTAAGAGTATTGAAAAACTTTGGTTGATGCACTTAATAATTTTGCACAAACAGTTTAAAAACCGATGGAAATTAAATTATGATTCATGGAATAACAGCCACATTGACAAAAATAATTAAAAAAAAATATTAAACTCTAAGAAAAGGATTTGGTTTTGTGAAATAGCGACATATTCGGTGGAAGATTATTAAAAAAGAAAGAAATATTAGGCTTTGCTTTTGGCAGCAACTTGATATTTGTCTATATTACGTATTTAGGAATATATTTCCACACACAAGTTTTTAGCAAAATATCAAAGATTATACCTTCTAGAGCAGCGATACTCAACCTGCAATTTTTTTGTGATATTTACACTTTCTAATAAAACTGGTAAATAAAACAAAGAAATACCTGTATTTTCTTTCTTTTCCTAAAATTTCTACAACCGGTATTAAAACCGGTATCCTGGTAGTAAGATCTAAAAATACCAAATACCGGTATTGAACTTTTGGTCCAATATTTCAGTCCCTAAAATTTGGTTTTAATTTTTCTGTTTATGTTTTTTCTTGAATTTGAATCAAGTTAATGTACTTATCAAAACGTTTTATTGACTTCACCGTCAGGGTCGAACTTGGAATATGTTTAGTGGTATCATGATTTTAATGCATTGCATATTGACTTACATACTTTAATGCGATGCATAGTGATTTGATTATTTTTAAAGCATTGCATGGTATAACTTACGTATTTTTAATATACTGTATTGTCACATACATATTTTTAATGCATTGCATGTGGATGTAAAGAACTAACTAGTACTAGAGGTCTTTGCCGGAAAATTCAGAGAACAATTGACGAGAAATGGGTGACTGCCAATAGTATAAAATCATGGCTGCATCAAAAATTTGTAACACGTACCACGTACATCGTACGGGTTACCGAAAACTGACCACAAACGCTTTGCCCGTACGCTATACGGGTACTGATATTTTCTTTTTTCAATCTTTCGTTTGCACATATTTTGAACTATTTTTAGTGAGATTTTTATCGCTAGTGTTTTTTTAAGAGTTTCATTTTCCCCATGGTACTGAACAGCTTCTCCACCGGGATTTGTTTTTGTAATGAAGGAGGGAATTTTTTTTTAAAGTCAGGAATTTAGATTCTTAAAAATATTCGATAAAGAACAGGGATTGGAAAAACAATGTGCTGCTTGTTGCTTGAGAAGAAACGAAAATGGGAAGATAGTAAAAAAAAAAGTCGATATTATTTCTGTACCGATTGCAATGTAAGACTTAGTACTACACCATGCTGCAAATTATATGTACATATACACACACAAACCCTCAACCGACTGAAAAATAAGTACAAATAAGAAGTGTTTGTAAATATGAGATGTATTATTTTAAGATGTATGAAATATTCTTCATAGCATACAGAGTTCACTTATAAAAAACAAACATTTAGGTGTTTTTGTGTTCCACAATTATAAAATAAAAAGTAGCAAAAAAAACTTTAAAATTGAAAATAAAGAATGGAATTCTTCTATTTTTGCATTTTGTTAAGTATTATGCTTAGTTATGTGAAATAAAAAAAAATGTGCCTTATTTTAGAACATTTTGCGCAAAAAATTTGACCGGTTAAGGCATTAACGCAGCTTTTCTCAAACTGTGGGGCATGCTCCCCCAAGGAGGCGGGATAATCCAACCAGGGGGGCACGAGCATATCAAAAAGTCGAAAATAAATGGTTTAAAAATTTGCAAATTTATTGAAAATAAGCAAAACAAAATACATTCTGACACAATAAAATGTCAAATACATATTTACACTGATGCAATACACATATAAATGTATCAGCACAATGTACTATATAACTAATCTCTCAATACAAAGTTGAGAATAAGTTTAATAACTATTATTGACACTCATGGACATGTCATACACTAAATTATATACAGAAGTTTATACTTATCTTAACAATTTGTACGGTTTATGATCAAAATCGTACCGTAGCTTAAACGCAAAATACATTATTGTTGCACTCAATACATTGTTATCGTATGGTTGTAGTATGGGGGGGGGGACACGATGAAAATTATGTTTGAAAATTTGGGTCACAAATATTGAAAGTTTGAGAAGCACTGGGTTAACGTGTTTCGTTTTTTGAATATAAGAAAAAGTAGTAAAAAAGGGCTAAAAACGGTTAGTGGATAATAAATATAAAATTAGACACTCTGCAAGTTCTTCGTATAATATATATTTAAAACTTCGTTTGCTTTAGCAAACAGAAAAATGACTTTCTCCTAAATGTTCCTTGCTTGATATTTGCAAAAAGTCTTAATTATAAGGGAGGATACGAATGAGGAATGTAATGGACGCTTAAAAACACTATATGTTTTGCATTTTCTGCGCATTAACAATGTCTCAATAATACATGCCTTCGGATATAAGACTGGGATCATGACCTTAAAATTACGAAGTAATTTCATTAGTATATTCACTATTAAATTATGCAAGAACTTCAATTCGTGAATTGCTGCAAATGGACAAAGGCGTTCCAATATTTGAACAAATTGCTCTAATTATAGGCTGCCTTTAATGCAAAATGAGGATTACATGATCTCTCTGTAATGACTGCATTTTGAGAAAATGGTTGCACTTTGTCAAGAAGCATTCCAATGTTAGTTTCGAGTGTCAGATTAAATGCGGAAGACGGCGATTTATTGGCGTCCTAGTTACGAATAAATTTCGTTTGATCGTTAACTTATTGTTAAATCGTAGTTTGAATGAATTAGTTGATTTTTAGTTTTTTTTTCAGGAGTCTGAATTTTTGCGATTACGTCAGAATTTTAAAATTATCTGAGTGTTTACTTCTGAAAATTAAATTTTATAAACTAAACAAATAATAAAATAAATAAAATAACTAAATGATAAAATAACAAAATAACAAAATAAATGAAATACCAAAATAATTAAATAAATAAATAACAAAATAATAAAATAAATAAAGAAAGAAACGAGCCTACAGTAGTCGCATACGATGTGTAAATTTACATGTTATCGTGGTAAATTCGCAATAGCAACTTAAATCCTGAAAAAAAATGAAACCTAGTATGATGAAATAATTTCTGTGGAATAATATATCTTTAATGAAAATTTTATTTAATAACGCAAGGAGTTTTGCAATTTTTATCAAAAATAATTATTCTTGTTCAATTTGGGAAGAGCGGTAATGATAATTATAAATAAAATAAAATAATGGATCAAAATAAAAAATAAAAATAGTCAATAACAATACCACTGTTAGTTGTCGAAACATTTCGATTTGTGTTCATTTCGAGCTTGAGTTCATCATTCAAAAAATCTATGAGGGGCTCGGCTTCTAGCAAACTGAAGTTGACTTTAAAATCACCACTCAAAATCATGGAAAGCGAGTGATAGTTTTTTTTTTAAAGAGCAAAACCACCTTCGGTATATGGTATAAGTAAAAATGCAGGAAATCTTTAATTTTTTGAACCGTTTAATTCGGAGAAATGTATACGACCACCGAAATCACTCTGTTTGTCCATTTTCAAATAAGCATTCTGCCGCACATATGTCCCAATATCTTGAATAACAATACCCAATCCACTTGTTTGACGATAAGTAATATCCATATGAGGAGAGAGAGAGAGAGAGAGAGAGAGTCACAACATGTGAGTTGTTCTGTTTGCGATAGATCACAACACCAGCTGCGCTTCTTCTTTGATCTTAAAGTGAGAAAACAAAACAAAAACAAAGATCCCAACACCTTGACCGCAGGGGGGGAGGGTGTCCTCGGAATGTAGGAGAAAAAAAACAGAACTTCAATGGAGGTAGAAGAGACACACAAACGCGCTGATCGTCAAATTAAATAGCGCGCGCTTCCCCAACTTCCTGTACGCATGTCGTCCTTTTACGAAATCACTCCAAAATCTCAGCAATCGAGAGGAAAGATGTTGACATCAATAAATAACAAAATAATAAAATAAATAAGATAACAAAATAATAAAATAAATAAGATAACAAAATAATAAAATAAATGAAGTAACAAAATTAACAAAATAAATGAAATACCAAAATAATAAAAAAATGAAGTAACAAAATAAACAAAATAAATGAAATACCAAAATAATAAAATAGATAAAATAACAAAATAATAAATAAATGAAATTACAAAATAATAAATAAATAAAATAACAAAATAATATAATAAACAAATTTATTATTGTTTACATTTATTTTGTACTGATATATTATTTGCACTATTTATTCTTACAAGTTTAAGTGGCCACTGTATTCTAGAGAGTCATGGTCACGTACGCGTTATCGAGTCATGGGTTTGAGTCATGATGCCACTGAAGACCCACTGTGTAGAGGGTCTGATGCATATTAAATTTGTCGGGGATCAAAATCCTTTGTCGATGTATTAGTTTGGAGTGGGGATGCCAGCTCAGGTGTCGTTCTTTTCACTTGACCGTGATTGAAAATTATGTGGTCCGTCGCCAATAACTCTTGTGTGTCTTTATAATGTGACTTTGACAAGCATTCATTTACTTCCAAGTTAAACATTTTAGTTCATCATATACATAAATAGTTAATCATCAAAGATATCAATATTTTTATACTGTACAATAATTTCAAGGATTGTTTATACTTGTTATTAGATAAAAATTTAAGAATTATTTATCTCATACAGTAGTACACGCGTTCTACATCAGTTGACTAAATCCAGAACTGTTCATTTTTATTTAAAATACAATTGAAGCATGTTGAAACAACATTTGTTCAACTAATGGTTGGTTGCACGAGCTAAGTGAGTTTAATAAACAAGCAAAATTATAATAAAACTATTGAATATTATAATTTGAAAAATAATTCATTTTTGAGATGAATTTCATAATTTTATATTTAAACATTTGTAATTTACTGTTTTTGAATTTTCTGGAAGCAATTTCTTTGTACCTTCATTTTTCCTTCATTTTACCTGATTGGCAACAGTCCGTTTTTTGACATTCAGGCTAGTTGCAACATTTTCACTTAAGGGGTTTCACCCATGTGATGGCCTGTTTTTAAGCATTCTAAAGGAATTTTTTTGACGACCAGTAAAATTATAGAACTTTAAGTTTTTTTTAATGATTTATATGTATTTTAAGAGTATGTATACAAATGTTTAGCAAAAAATATACAATTGAATTTAAGTTATAGTGCTCTGAACACATCCGCTTCGAAAAGATGGACACTCACTTCCTCCATGATTCCGGCTGATTGACTTATCTGAAATTTAAAAAAATTAATGGCGTTTTAATTTGTAAAAATAAATGCACATAATGGATTATTCTCAATTGAAAATATTAAAAATTGAATTTTTGGTAGACCTCTGAAGGAAAAGTTTCGGATTTCATGGGGTTTTTTGTTATGTTTTTGTTAGAAAAAATAGAAATATTTTGAATTTTGGAATGATTTTAGTCCATGTGTTGCGTATATATGTGCTGAATCTACCCTATAAATTTGAAGTCTTTCGGTCTCACCGTTCTTAAGATATGATGGAGGAAAGTGTGAAAAACACGTTTAAAAAAGTTTCAAGTCCAATTAAAACAATGAAAATCTTAACGCTACGAATAGCTGCTCTTCTGACGCATGCTTATTTATAACGACTTCGAATTTAAAAAAATCACTTTACCACCGTATTCTAGACATGTTAAGGAAACAATTTATGAAATAAAATTTTTTTGATTTTTTGAATCCCGTCACATGGGTGAACTTCCTTAAGCGGTAACTAAGCCTAACAAATAACGGTGTTCTTTGAATTTTTAAAACAATTTTCTATACTTTGATTATAAGAACCAAACGTTCATAGCATTAATTCTACATATCGTTCTACGTTAGTTATTGACTAAATCTGGAACTTTTCATTTTTATTTAGAATACTGTATTGAAATCCTTAAAAATGCTTTTCAAACATATAGCTATACGTTCGTGTTTGCTTCACATAAATTTGAACCTTGGATTTATATAAAGTAGAAGCTATAAAAATTTATATTGCTTTTAGAAAATTAATTTATATCAATTTAATAAATTACTAATTAAAATTTAAATTGTATGATTATTTTTTAAACTAATTACATAAAAAATAGTTTTTTTACTCAAAAAATATAACAGGATTGCTTAACTTTTAAATATATATCGCGTATTCTACTTAAGTAACTCAATAGTTTAGAAAATATTTTAAGATTCGACAAAACTATTTACAACGAGTTTTTTTCTGTATGCTTTTAAAATTTAACTTAATGAAATAAGTATTGTCTGTGCATCACTGATTTTTCTTTTCAGAATAATAACATATTGATGCAATACAATAAAGAAAAGTATTACATAAAAAATAACTACGTTTACTTTTTAGCCGTTAGTGTGATATTGCCTTCGTAAATAAAATACATATAAATCAAGAGTAAAGTTATTAATGATTCGCATTGAAATTAAACAACAGAAATATGAGTATAATTGAACTAATTAGTTTTTTCTCATTTTGGCATCTCGAGTAAAATGTGTAAGAATAATTTTGTTTAACTTTTTAGCAATTTATATACCGTACATTGATTACTTATAATTATAAAAAAATTACTATTTTTTATTCTATCTTGCATAATATGATTTTCTTTCTCCATTTTGTAAATTCCAAAAAGAAATCACCACAGGTGTTCTTGGTACTTAAGTATTTATTGACGACCAGTTTCATCAAATAAAAACACGTCGCCAAAATCCACGTATATAACGAATAGTGGTAAACAGCTCCATTCGTGTTCGAACATAGTAATAACAGCAATGGCAGCATTTGGTGTAATTTGATTTGGCGAAATTTATCGACGGCACAATGTGTAAAAAACTTTTTCTTCTATAATTAAATTTAAATAATTGAAGATTTATTGCTTATGAAATATTGCTTGAAAGAGGCAGTATGGTTTTAATCACTAAAAATTAACTCAAGGTTTTAAACATATGAGAATATTAAATTTGCTTTAAAAATGTCCTTTTTTGAAAATGACCACTTCATGTAAACTATATATGTATTTCATTTTATATCTATATAATATTAATATATTTCACACATCAAATAGAGAACGACTGAAAAAATGTACGTTTTCTGATAGTTTCGGGATTGCTATCTTTGTGGTATGTAAAAAACTCAATTTGATGCTAGTACTGTTATGACAGTTAAAAGTGAGTCTTTTAAGATGACTGGCTACGTTCGAGACTGTGATTGAGAAAAAGTTTACAAATAGATATTTTTTTTGTTTATATTTAGTGTTAGTTGAATTGAAATATAAATAGAAAACAGTTTTTGCGAATATTATTACAAGCAAAAAATATATGCAAATTTTTGGCAGAAAATGAAGAAAGGATGATATACATTCAAAACATTCTCCTTTTATGAAAAATGCTTCAATTATAATAATAATGGATTGCCTTTATATAGCTAAGCGATCTAGGCTAGGGTTAAATTAAGATTTTTGGATTATGTAATTTAGAAGTGGATTTATTGATATTTTAGTATATATATCAGAATAAAAAACACACATTAATACTCCAATTGATCATAATGCGATTTAATGTAATTTAAAGTGAATTTTTAAAAACTCCTAGTTCAACCACGATATAGATATTATAATTATACATAGGCAAAGTGTTGTTATTATGGAAGAATTTTTCAAAAAAAAAGAGAATGTTTTGAAAATTTGTCATTCTTTTTTCTTTCTTGCCAAAAAACTGCATTTAAATATTTTTTTCTAATAATATTACTTTTAAGGCAATTTTGTATGTAGGACCGTAAATTCTGGCATATAATGCGCACCTATATTTTCCAGCTGCATTTTTTAGTTTTAAGGTATATGTGCCGTCACACCCCTTTTTTAACAATTAAACCTGGAATGTAAGTATGCAATGCTCTTATGTTTTGAAGTTATTTATTCGGAGGATTATCCCAGGTGTATAAAAAAAAGTATACTTCAAGAAATACAACTCTTTAAGTTCATAATACATGTCACGTCTTGTAAGTAAACAATACTTCGATATATGTAAAAGTCTAACTTATTTTGTCCACCTCTATTATTTTTTTATTTTTAAAACGGTCATTTTTATATCTGGCGTATAACGCGCAACCGTAGTTTTAGAACTAATTTTTTGGTATTAAAAGAGGGCATTATATGCCGAATTTTACGGTACATTCTAATTCAACTGACACTAAATATCAAAGAATTATCCATTTATACGCCTTTCAAAATCACGATTTTGAAAGCAGTCAGTTACCTTAAATGGACTGAACCCCCATAATTTGTAATGAATCTCCTCTCACCGAGGCTACTCACACACAGCATTTGATGGCTGAAGCTTATATTGGAGTTCCGTTTGAACTGCATCTCAATTTAGAATCGATAACAGTTATCATGTTTGAATCGACTGATTTACACAAACTGTTCGGTGTTCATTTGATTCAATGCATTCATGTATAATATGCAATTTAGTGCCTTTTGGAACATTGAATTTGCTTTGATTTGAATAAGAATTATGAAGAATATCTATATTAAATTATTATATTTAAATGCTAATAACTATTCAAAGAGTTGTTACTGAGTTTTGATGCTAAATTTAAAATAAAGAAAGTTAAATAACGAATTACAGTTTTTAAGCTTAAATCGGGTATTTATTTGTAAATAGATTCGTAAATTATAAGAAATTGTAAATTTTAAAAATCAAATCTTGTCTTATAAGTTTATTGTCTTTGCATTGATGAATGGATATAATTCAAAATGTGGAATTTATAATAAAGATCTAAATGGCATTTCTATGAACAAAAATTGTTGGTGTCAAAATAGTACATTGTATAAAAATATAGGTGTAAAAATTTGAATCTTTATGAGCTTTACAAAATTATAAACTCTTTGAGCAGACAGAAAACTAACACACCAGAAGAAAAAAAGTTCTAGAACGAATTCTTGAATAATTTGTTTTGCCATAAAATTAGAAGAATGTATATTTAGAAAATAGAACTTGGTTTAAAAATCAGTTTGATTAAAAATTATGAATGTAGACGGCAGTCAAAGAGAAAGATATGATAGAGTTACATATCTTTAAATTGTTATAATGCATTTTTTCAATGATATATTTTCTTTCCTAACATATGTTACTCATGAACAATAATTTTGCCCTCGCAGTTATCCTTGATATTGAATGATATAAATGAAATTGATATACTTCACTTTGTAATAACATATATGTATCAGTATATAGAAAGATTTGTATAAACTATAATCAACGTAACATATTCTTAGTTTCATATGAATCAGATAAATGAAAATTATACTAATTTCGTAAAATACTGTTTCGAAAAGAAATACTAAATTAATTTTATGCACAGTTATCTTAATAAAAATCACCTAAATTGTATTATATTATTAAGTCATGACAAATAGGGTGCTTTACTAAAAGTATTATTTTATTCAAAGCTATCCGAAAACATCCTTTACTTTACAACCTCCCCCTTTTTTCTGGCAAATAACAAGAGACGATGCTAAATTGTTCATAAAAGTATTTAAATTGTATACATTAATTGTGTTTTGCTATTATTGTATATATAAAGTCTTAGTTTTTAATATTATAAATATAGTTTTCCGTTTACTTAATATTTTTGTGTTAATGTTTTTAATTAGGAAATTGTTACAAATATGCTTTTCTTACTCAAGTCTTGAACTTGTAATTGGTTCACTGAATCTGGCAGTGTTTTATTGTTTGGGATTTCAGCAGTGATCTAAGATCTTTGGAACACTTCTTTCGGTGTGTACCTTTTTTACTTGTTACAATTAATGCATAAAGAACAAATATTAAGTAAACTTCTTTAAGATTTCGTTTAGTACTATAAACGGAAAAGAGGGGGGGGGGGTTGGCTACAAAAATGGCTGCTACCCCATGAAGCAGTTTTAATTTATAGATACTGTGATGTCCACATAGGAAATGTACAAATTTATAATATTTTCTCCATCGTGTGAAGTGCCACCACACCAGAGTTGAGAAGCCAGAAAACATTCTCTGGGTGATGGATGGAGAGAGGAAGTCCAATAATGTGGCCGCCAGGATCTCTAGACTTTAAACCTTTGGACAACTTCTTGTAGGGATATATGAAAAACATTGTTTGCCAATCTTCAATTAGTGACACTGATGGAATGAAAAATCGAATTACAGTCCCATTCAGAATGTTGATCCTGAAATGCTCCATAAAACGTGGCTAAAAAATTCATATAGACTCGATATGTTGCGCACAATGAATGTGCTCATTTAAATCGTGTTTTTAAGCATTTTAAAAAAAGAAAAAAGCTTACGTGAATTTCTTTCTTTTCTTTTTTTGGGGGGGGGGAGATAAATATTTGAAAGCGTAGTCAAACTTTTCGGACATCTGGTATATGTACTATATAATATGTTCATAGTTCGTCTCCACTTGATTATAAGAAAGAACATATGAAAATAAATTATTATCTCAGAGAAATATATAAACGTTGTATGCTTTTGATGTAGCGTTTTAGCTTTTTTATGTAAGCTAAATTAAAATTCAGTTTAAACTTATTTTATTCAATGTATAATTTTGAGGAAATGCAAGACTATGAAATAAAAATATAATTAAAAGTAAGAAAGTCATTTCGTTACAGGAAATAGAAGTATGTTATAAATTACTGCAAAGAATAAAATGGAATGTGAATTATGCTTGAAATTCCTGCTTTATATTTCAATCTAATTCTAGAAATTTGCCGGAAATTTTCCGTCTAGCTCCTATAAATATTTAAATTTAATATGAACGGAAGCATTTAAAGAATTTTTGAAAACTGAAAGAAAAGTAGAGTTCAGGTCTGATTTAATCGAAAAATATCTCGGGTATGATTTATTCGAGCATTATTAAAAGGAAAATATTCCAGATTTAGCACAGACATGATTAAAATGGCGCGAACATAGTCCATTTCTTAAACTAAAGTGAGAAGGGAAACGTAAAATAAAAATTATCCCTCAAAGGCTTAATGAAGGGTAGTTGTATATTATGTATATTTTTATTGAGTTATGAAAATAATTTCGAGTAATAATACAGTTTTGATTGTGATTTGCTTGTTTCACTTTAATGCAAACAGTACTATTAAATTTATGAGTCATAAGAAAAAAAAACCAGCTACAGGAAGTACAGGATTGTTTTTTAAACTAACTTTTAACTTATGACTGAAATTATTCTCGAATTTTTACAGATAACAGCATACACATTGTTGTTATTTCATTGAAAAGATCGCAAAAAAGAAATTTAGTAGAAAAATTTTTTAAAAGGAGAAACTTTAGAGGTGATACCATAACAACTTTGTAACTAGTTTGTGTTTCAAATTCAACTGCCTCTTTTTTGATAATTAAAGAACAGTCAGTTATATAATTTATGAAACTTATAAGACCCATTAGTTTTTTCTTGTAAATCAAATCTTTTATATCACCCCATTGATAGAATTCACAGGCATTCGTATCTGGGAATGTGACCAATATAATATTTCAGATTAACAGTTTAAGCATTAATACTCAATAACTAGGATTCCAAACTCACTGTTAATGACATCTAAAGTACTGCCTGTTCTATAGGGAGAACAACCGTCATGAATGAACCAAAATTCAGTGGGATTTGTACCAAAGTTACGAATTTAAATCATGTTTAATATAATCATACCTTTCAAATTTTCTTATCGGATGTCTTACCATTGCTATTTAAAACTTAGGACGTTTCTGAAAATTAATATACCACTTGGAGATATGGTTTTTGCATGTTCCCCACATAAACACTAATTTATAAAAATAAAAGTATTATCTCTGTTGAACACGACTCTATTTTTAAATTAATGTGTAGCTGACACTAAATTTATTTAGTGTCAGCTCCACATTAATTACTTAGCATCCACTTTTTTTATATTCTTTTTATGCTTTCTCTCACTATACACACTCGTGGTGCCATCTGTTAGAAGAAATTTCAATTCAAAAATATATTTTAAACAATGAGATTATGAACTTTCTAAGATGGTGCCATTTTTATTTTATTCTCACCAGGTATTATTTATAGGAATATTAGCATCACAGTCAATTAACAATCTTCTTACCTCAGTCAGATTTCTATTGTATTTTACTTATACTTTATTGCACACGTTCAACAATTTTATACTTATTTACAGAGCCGTTTTTAACCTCCCTGGAGCCCTAGGCACTTAAAATTGTTACGCCCTATACTATTTCTAAAGCTCACCCTCCTTTTGTTTTTACCTTTACCAGTTTTGGTTCGTAAAATAAAGATTTTTACAAAACTCTCTTGCATTTTTTAATTTCTTTGTTTTTACTCTTTGGATTGTCTTTCCATTATACACCAACTATGAGCCCACCGTGTCCTGAAATGGCAACCGGCAGCATAAAGAAAGGATAGTGGCAGTGGCGTAACGGAGAACATTTCCCTCCCCCTCACCTGCAAAGTCAAGGTTTGGGCCCCCGCGATGCGGGGCTGTACGTTACGCGCCACTGGATATGGCATGTGTGTCCACTCTTATTCATTTCTTACCTTACGGTATCACGGACCACCCACTCTTTCGTGAATTACTATAGTAAATTTATGAATTCATTTGCAATTATGGTACAGAGTATACAGTATTGTATGAACTCTCTCTCTCTCTCTTATATATATATACCATCCATGTCAATTACCACTGCTTAACACTTTACTATCTATTACTTTTAGACATCCTTATTATTTGTTGTGAAACTATCAATGTACTTGTACAATAAATATTTTCTTCAAGCTTTGATCATTGCAAAATCATTAACGACATCATTGTAATCAACTAACATTGTAATATCATTTTGAGTGTATAGTAACATCAAACTATTAAGCTTTTTATTTTCCATAGTAGATGTTTTCCATAGTTCCGCTCACACACATTCTCACACAAGCACAATGGATACATGATTCCCTAGACGGTGGTTAGTTCCCTGTAATTTTAATTTTTTCTTTTTTTTCGCCCTCCATTTTTTGCGCCCTCAAATCTTTTGTGCCCTTGGCACGTGCCTAGTGTGCCTAAGCGGAAAAGTGACCTTGCTTATTTATGCAATTAAAATTACATTGAAATAAAAATTGTATTGATGAATAAAAGTATTACAATTTTCATTTGGTTCTAACAGCCATCAAAATCAAAATAATGCAAATTGAAGGAACGGAATTAAATTTTGGAACTCTTAGAACTCTTGTCGTACTAACCTAATGTACTTTTACTAAACAACTGCTACGAATACTAAATGACATTAGCCAATTAAAGCTTCGAATTAATTAAGCGAGAGACATTCTCTTTATATGTAAAATAGCGTGATGCGTTTTTAACGGACTTATCACGTTTAAATTACTGGACTTAAATGAGACTCGTAATTGAACTGTCATTTAAGAATTGTTCTCATTCAGTCGGTGTACAATAACCTAAATTG